>NW_021033835.1:0-10479 GCF_004153795.1 Camellia sinensis
AGAGAGAGATGAAGTTTCATGGTCCCGGCTAGCCAAGCCTTGCCTCGGACTTCCGGACTCTTTCATGCTTGCCCTCGTTGCGACAGGTCTATTTTCTTTGTTTTCTCTTCCCGATGGGAGGGAGAGGTCTCGTAGACATCTCTCAGTGGCGCGTAGGCTACGTTTCGCTGGTCCGTAGGCCATTTTTCCCATTTTGGAGCCGGTTTCCTGGTTTTTTCGGAGCCGTCGCCGTGTGCTCAGTTCGAGAACCGCTTAAAACGCACCTCCCGTTTGCCTCCGGTTTTTGGCATACACTTATTTACTCCCTTTTGAAGGGGAACCAAACTGGGTTTTTTTCCCCCAAAGGAACCAAAACTTTTTTTCGTGGTCTAAACGCCACTTCCCGGTGCTTAACAGTGCAGTTTTTTCGGGCCCAAACCGGCGTGTTTTGGCCGCCCGAACCTTCGTTTTGCCATCGGTTTTTGGTTCATTTTGGGTGGAGACTTATTTCATAAAGTTTAGGAAGCTTTGTAGAAGGGTGGGAGGCCAGCAATTGTTCTGAAAAGCCAGCTTCATTCCTTCATGCTCTCGCGACGCGCCGTTTTTCCTCACTAAAAAGCCAATGTTGACGCAACCCGGGGCCTTTCTTGAACCCCAACCCCATATGTGTTGTAGCACACCTGGGAGGCCACAATATTTGGTGCGACCAGTAATACTCCTGACCTTTTGACCCCCTCTAATAAAAATGGTCTTTTCTCTCTATTTTGTTCACTTTTTTTGGGTTTCAATCAATAGTTGTGTTCGTGCACAATGGGAGACCACGCAATATGAGAGTGGCCCCGACCAGTAATTTTGCATTTTGGCCTTTTGACACTTGGTCGGCGGCCATGGGAGGTGGTACGCTGACCACCTGAAACCCAGCCAAAACTAGCCGGCCATGACCCCTCACCTGGTTCCTTACAAATCTGACCTTTTTTTCCCCTCAGATCCTGTTATCCGAGGGGGACTCTTTTGGGGGGGGGTGGGGAATTTGAATCCATTTTCTCCCTTTTCCTCCATTCTTTGGCCTATATAACCAGCCACTGCCGCTGCATTTTGAGGGGTTACAAAATTGGTTGAAGGCCATTGCATACCACTCTCCCTCTCCCTCTCTTCTCAAAGCCTCAAAAACACCTTTGTTCCTACACCATTTCTACACAACTCATAGCCTATCAATAGCCACACTCCACTTCCAGCAACTTTGAGGCTGTTTTTCAGAGTTTAGGAGCACCTTTCTTGGTCAATAAAGCTGCTAAGCAAATGGTCTACAAGGGTGAGTCACTTTCTTACCATTTTCTAGTCTTTTTTTCTTTGTATATAAGCCTTGTTTCTGGCATTTTTGGCTGCCGACCCTAACTGTAATTTAGTCATAATTTTGAGCCTTTGTTCATGTTTGATTAGGGTCTTTCTCTGTTTGAGGCCTCCTGCTATCACATGCTTCTTTACTCTCTTTTAGGCCTCATTTTTGCAATAGTATTGTTTGAAACCTGTTTGTGAGCTGTTTTGGACTTTTCCATAAACTGAGTAAAATAAGCTTTTTTAGGCCTCTATTCAACATTGTTGAAGGGCTCTTCTCTGTTTGAGGCCGGAAGCTATCACTTTCTTCTTTATACTCTCTTTAGGCCTTAATTTTTGCATAAGTATTTTAGGCCTATTTCCCGAGTTGTTTTGACTTTGCCATAAACTTTAAAATATCTTGTTTTTGAGCCCTCTTCAATATTTGTTGAAGGGCTCTCCTCTGTTTGGAAGGCCTCTTCTATCAACTTGCTTCTTTAACTCTCTTTAGGCCTTATTTTTTGCATAGTAATTTTAAGGCCTATTTTTCCGAGTTGTTTTGGATCTTGCGCAATAAAATGTAAAATAATTTTTTTTTGAGCCCTATTTCAACATTGTTGAAGGGTATATTTGCCATTTGGGGCGCATCTTGATGTCCCTTTGGTGTTTAATCCCTATTTTTAGGCCTTTTTGCATTTGATAGTTTTGCCTTATTTGTGATTATTTTCGTGATTGATGTAAATCTATAAAGTGCCCTTGTCTTAAGCCCCTCTTCAACTTTGGTTGAAGGACTCTTTGCCATTTTGGGCAGCTTCTGTCCCTTTGTGTTTAATCTCTCTTTTGGGGCCATTTTTTGTATGATAGATTAGCCCTATTTGCATTCATTTTTTGGGGAACTTGTTATAACTGGAAAACATGCATTTTTTGGGAACCTTTCTTTGCATCTGGTCTTCAAGGCTTCATGAATCAAATAATCGCATGTTTTTGTATAGCTATAGGCGCAATGCATATGCCCTAGTTTTGTGTTTCGGGGCATTCCATGCTCGGGTGCATGTTTCCATGTTTCGGGGTGTTTTCATCATGTTTCAGCACTGAAACTTTGCGCCATGCTTGTATGCCATATTTTGCTGCCTTCCAATGCTTTGTTAGAGTGGCACTTGTTGCCTTAGTTTCGGCTCCTCGATTTGCCCGTGCATGCGTGCACGTACTTCGAGAGTCTCATTTTCACCTAATGGCTACTGATTGTGAATGTTGGCTGAGGTTCCACTCATGTTGGTGTAAGCCCATTGTTCGCATTGGTGGTTTGCCATTCATTTCAATAGCATGCGTATGCTGGGTTGTATGTTAAGCATTGTGTATCATTTCCTAAATGTGCATGCTAGTTGGTAATTAGTTGCTTCATGGCATGTCATGCATATTGCATGTGTTTAGGATAGGGTTAGCCTGAGCACAAGGAAACGAGGACGTTTCGTAACTTCGAGTGATGGAACGTGTCTCATTCCCAATCACCGACAACTTCGGAATTATCCATGATGGGAGTTTAGATCTTGTTTAATGGTTTATATGTGCATTCATTTCATATTGAGTCGTGCAATTCGAACTCCTCGGCAAGTCATGCATCGATATGCGTGATTGGTGGCACGAGGATCGAGGACCTACACTCCCCGAGAGTAGTCACAATGCATACATATGTGAAAATACTTTGCATGCCGCCTTGTTGCTCTCTCTGTTGTAGAAATCAGAAATCGGCAAACCATTCCCGGAGCTTGGCACGCATTCCAAGAAACAATTACAAACAGAGGACACCGGGGCATCGCGAGGGATTCTCCGCAGCAAGGCAATCCTGAGCATAGCATCATTCTCATCCGGAGGCAGAATTTGAGGCCAGTCCCATGGCTGCATGCCATTTTAATTGCTTTCCTAATTTAATTTGTTAATTAATTAGGGTTTTTGTACATCATTTGGATCTGTAATTATTTGGAGAACTGTATATTATTTATTTCGGACCCTGCTGCGCGAGGGCACAACTGTATAAGTGTGGCGTGTGTGTGATGTAAATCTTCCACCCCCGTCTTCTCCTTTTTATTTACCGCGCTTATGACGTTTTGATTAGGGCATGTTTGCAATTAGCATCAGTATGATAATATGTTTGCATTCATTCATCTGTCTTGCATGCAACCGGGCTCGGCGCCTCTACTAAACTGCATGTATTTTCAATTCAAGTTGAATACATGTTGCTATAAGCATTTCATATGCATGTTTAGAATAGCCGAGGCCTATCTTAGTTGCATTTTGCATGTGGTTGCATTAGGCATTTCTGTATAATTAGGATCAACGCATGGGATTTCTTAATAGCTTCCTGTTTTGGGCTGGAGTACTCGGTAAGTTTTATTGCTTTAAGCATCGTTGTATGTGTGTGAGTGACTTGCCATGATAAGCAGTCCGGCTTACCATGAGACGCTAATTACACTGCTTATGTCGATTAATACACTGCGACTGAATCAGCTTGTGGGTGAAAGGTTTTGGTTTATTTGAATTTGGACACAATTCATTAATTAGGAGTTTAAGCCTCACTAGATAGTGGCAAAAATTCAGGTTTTCTAAGCCCACCCGAGACCCCGGTGAGCTCGAACAGTGAACCCCTTTCATAGCGTACTTAGCTCTGTGACTTGCGGGTAGTCACCATCAAAGCCACAGCACTTTTCGAATAAAAAACATGAAAAATTTTCCGTGGTATTGGTCTCCGAGTTTCGGCCGATCCAGTCATCTATACTTGTATGCTGACTGCGTCCGCGAATTCACATAGTAAATCTAGGACCTACAATGCGTGTAAGCTCAAGCCAATTAAGAACGCATAATGTTTTCAAAACTAGATAGGTCTCGATGTGGTTAGTAGAACAGGGCTTTCAGAGTGCTGCACGATTTTCTGTTGAGATATTCGGGGCGAGCGGGGGTGCTCACGAAGTTGACCTTCCCCAATCGTACCCAAGTTCCGAGCCGAGGCAACTTGGTGATGACGAACACGTGGCCTTATGCAACGAGTCAGGGTTCCTAAAATTTCCCAAAAAAATAATATTTAGGTGGCGACTCCTGTATCTGGCAAAGCAGTCCATGTTTGGCACTTCTTTCAAAAAAATCTGTTTTCCTCAAAAACGATTTGCCGGATTTTGACTCTTTGGTTCAGATTAAGACCGTGACAATTTGAGAGTCCTGAACTGTAGTGACCCCAAATGAACGGAACGGGACTCACCCTCACCGGGGCGTTCGGGAACGTCTACAGTTTCTGGCGACTCTGCTGGGGACTTAGGAACTTTGACTCGAACTGTGATATCTGTTTTTGGACTACTTTGTGTTTCTTTGCATTGCATGTGCATTTGGTGCGCCTAGGACACGTGTTTGCTATCGCTATTCTTGAACGGTTTTGCGCGGAGGCTTTGTCTTGTACCAGTTTGACCATAAAGGCTAACCAGTTATGGGCTCTGCCAAGTGTGGGAACACAAACCCCGGTTTCACCGAGGCAACCCTTTTTGACCATTCGACCTAAGTGCACTATTCGGAACCATAAGTGACCATTGCCAAGCTTAGGACAGGTTGCTTACCGATTTAGGTGTTTGTAAACCGCTTGCGTGCGTAAGGAAAACCTAGCTCCTGACAAAATAAGACAGGGAAAACCCCCCCTAACATAGGGTGTTTTGGCTCTCCACTTTATCTGCTATGTGCTTTTAGAAGTACGTCTCTACAGGGAAATGCATTGCATCAGTTTGCAAGTTTGGCATCAGGCTGCGGGGCACTAGTCAGTGTTATCTGGGTATAAAGGCCTGCGGGCACCAGATTCACATTTTCGGAATCATTATCTGCAAGTATCAGATTCAGTTTTGGGCAGTGATTTGAGATAAGATCAGGTAGGTCGAATACAGTTATCAGCTTTGTATCACTGTTCTGCGTAAAATTAGGCTCGAGATGCTTGCCTGTTTTCTCTTAGGGGGGAAGTTCAGAGACCTCTGTTCAGAACAACCAGTGTTTCTCCTTTGCTGAGGCAGGACAAGAAAAGGCTCGCGCGGTTCATCAAGATTACCGTTCAGTCACCACAATCCAGTCTATTGATCCGTCCGTTCACCAGTCGGGTCCATCTGAATCCGTCAGGTCACCAGTCACATCACCTCTGTTCAGTTCAAACAGACTCGTAATGAATGGCAAATTCGGAAGAAATTGTGGTTATGGTAAGCCGCAATAGACCAAAGGATCACATTGCAGGGTGATGTACCGACGTTGAAGTAACCAACACCCGCACTCTGGGTCACCCGTGCCGCGCACGAGTTTGGACCACCCCAGTTGTTCATGCTCGTGAACCCACCACAGTTTGAGTTGAATGGAATGATTGGCGACCTTCCAGAGATCCGTGGCTGATCTAGCCTACAGAATGTCGGCTCTGCCACCAACCACATCGTATGCCGGGAACTTCATACCGGGGGAGCCCCCACTACTGGGACGAATTATAATCGAACTTAGCCAACCTGAAGCCATCCCAAGTTCCGGCAATGGCATGTCGACAACAACGGGGCTCCACTCTGATGTAGCAACTCAAACCTTCTACCAAGCCAAGGTGAGTGGTAAGAACAAGATGAAGATGGACACCGATCCCTACGAACAACTCCTGTGGGCTGTTGAGGCTTTGAAAGCCGAAGGATTGAATAAACAGCAGGTGCTCGCTGTTGTTGTAAAAACTGTGGATGACATCTTCCCCACTTAAGTCGAGACCTCTCCCTCCCTTCGGGAAGAGAAAATAAAGAAAACAGAGCCTGGTTCGCAAACCGAGGCAAGGCATGAAAGAGTCTGGAAGTCCGGAGGCAAGGCTTGCAGTCGGGACTCTGAAACTTCTGAACGAGCGCAATATGCAATATCACCGAGCGCTCAACTGGTGACGTCCAAGTCTTAAGGTCGGTCAAAAATGGGGTGTCTACAGTTGCCCCTCTTTGACAGAACTCGGAAGTCATAAGTGACGGGAGTGAATGTCAAAGCCTAGAGACGACCCATTTTTGACAAGGCCGAAGACTTAGACAAACAGGTGAGATAAGCAGAGATGTGCCCACAGGCAGGGGCAAAATGCAATCGACAATGCAAGAAGCCGAAGGTATCTCAATGATCATGCAGATGCAGCAAGCTGTAATGAAGCACATATTCACAATAGATGTAACAGTTTTAAGCAAGAATGCAAAGTAACAACTACATTTCATGTAGTTAAGAATGCGGAGAATTGTTCAATTCTCGCCACGTCTCACACGGAGAAAATACAATACCTGCGCGGTTCATCTGGTCGCACCAGCCTCGAATGAACCGTACATGCAATATCGTGCCTCATGCTGCTGGGGATCTCTCGCTTCTTCTTGATTGAGCCACAGGTACTACTTTTCTCCCTGACTATGGTCGCAGCTTTCCCTATTCTCCAACAGGGTGACAGACTAGGTTGGTTCAATATCCAGAATTGAGGCGCATACACATGCTATATCAATCTATGGGGCTGCCATACAAATTTCAAGCCGAGGATATACCTCTGGGTATTTAAACTAGACTTTAGTCTCGGAAATCCCGAACCTTTGTGTTCTAGGCAAGAGCCACTCGAACTCTAGTTTTCACCGTCTCAGTTGATCTCCTAGGAACTCAGTGCTAACACAGGCAGGTGGCTATACCAGACCACTGGAAGTCGTTCGGGCACGACAAATACCAAAGGAATTGCACCTTTAGAGGATTTAAGGTCTCTTAGACCCGGGAGTGCACAAGACAGTGCGAATAAATGCAAGTGCGATGCGCAAAACAGTGCAAGTGATGATGCAGGATTTAAGGTCTCGTTAGACCGGAGGATTTAAGGTCTCCTGGACCAGGTGAGTGCACAAGACAGTGCGAGCTAAAGGTGCACAAAACAGTGTGAGTAGAGTGAATGCACAAAACAGTGCGATGCTAAAGGTGAGGTGCGCAAGATAGCGCGATAAAATGCATGCACAATGCAAGTAATGGTCACGGCGCAAGATAGCATGATGCAATACACTAACAAGTGCAGGTGAGGTGCACAAGATAGCGTGAATGATACAATGCACAAAATAGTGCGATACGCTAAACAACGTGATTGATTTGAAATGCACAAGATAGTGTGATGTGATATGCAAAGCACAAAATAGCGCAATGAATGCAATGCACAAGACAGTGCGATGGAGGTGCGCAAAATAGTGCGAATGATAAACTGCACAAAACAGTGCGATTGTGGTGCGCAAAATAGCGAGTGATAACTACACAGAACAGTGCAACGGAGGTGCGCAAAATAGCGCGAATGATAAACTGCACAAAATAGTGCGATACAGGTAAGATGCGCAAGATAGCGCGATGCTATGCACTAACAAGTGCAGGTAAGGTGCGCAAGATAGCGCGATGCGATATGCAAAGCACAAGACAGTGCGATGCACGAAATAGCGTAAATGTAAACTGCACAAAACAGTGCGATGCGCAAAATAACGCGAATGTAAACTGCACAAAACAGTGCGATTGAGGTGCGCAAAATAGCGCGAATGTAAACTACACAAAACAGTGCGATGCGCAAAATAGCGCGAATGTAAACTGCACAAAACAGTGCGATTGAGGTGCGCAAAATAGCGCAATGAATGCAATGCACAATACAAGACTTGGCACACGGCTTACGACATAGCATTCCATTCATTTGGCACACGGCTCACAACACAACACTTTGTTTGTTTGGTACGCGACTCACAACACAATATTCTGTTCATTTGGCACGCAGCTCAAAACATAGCACTCTGTTTATCTGGGCACACAGCTGTTTTGGGCACACAACTCATTCTTTAGGTACACAGCTCGTTACACTGCTCAATCTGAACACTCAGTCCATAACGCATCATTTGGTTTGCATTTTGAACACACAGCTCAAGCACTTGAATTTCTGAACACCCAGCTCAAACTTTTGGCGTGAACACACAGTCCACATTTTTGAAACTTGAACACACAACTCAAACTTTTGTCGTGAACACGCAGCCCACATTTTCTTTGAAATTTGAACACACAGCTCAAACTTGTTGTCATGAACACACAGCTCACAGTTTTTGAAAGTTGAACACGCAGCTCAAACTTTTGAATTTCTGAACACGCGGCCCATCTTTTATTGTGAATACGCAGCACACACTTGTTGAAAGTTGAACACGCAGCTCAAGCTTTTGATCTTCTGAACACACAGCCCATTTTTTGATTGTGAACATGCGGCGCACACTTGTTGAAAGTCGAACACACAGCCCAAACTTTTGATCTTCTGAACACACAGCCCATTTTTTGATTGTGAACATACGGCGCACACTTGTTGAAAGTCGAACACGCAGCCCAAACTTTTGAACTTCTGAACACGCAGCCCATTTTTTGATTGTGAACACGCAGCACACACTTGATGGTGAACACACAGCTCACAGTTTTTTTTTTTTTAAAAGTTGAACACGCAGCTCATTCATTTCATTTGAACACAGCTTATACATCCCACTTTGAACACACAGCTCACACATTTCACTTGTGAACACGCAGCCCACACATTTCTCTTCTGAACACGCATCTCATTCATTTCATTTGCACGCAGCTTATACTGAACACACAGTTCATACACTTCACTTCTGAACACTCAGCTCATTCACTTCAGTTTGAACACGCAGCTCACATATTTCAATTCTGAACGCGCAGCTCATTCGTTTTCATTTGCACGCAGCTCATTCTTAATTCTGAACACGTAGCTCATAAATTTTCACTTCTAAACTCATAGCTCATTCACTTCATGTTGAACACACAGCTCACATACTTCAATTCTGAACACACAGCTCATATACTTCAATTCTGAACACACAGCTCATATACTTTATGTTGAACACGCAGCTCACATGCTTCAATTCTGAACACACAGCTCATATACTTCAATTCTGAACACGCAGCTCATAACATAACACTGCTCAATTTGAACACACGGCTCATAACTCAGTAGTCTTTTAATTTTGAACACACAGCGCATTCTGAACATACAGGATGCGATGACGGAACTTGCAGAAGTTGAAACAAACTCAGATGTCCGACATCTTCCTCTTTTCCTTTTACTTCGAAGTTTGGAACCTATATAGCTTCAAATGGGTTCTGGCTTTACTGTTCCCACATGACTCGGGTTGAACCCTGCGTTTTTTTTTTAAAGAACAAAATCTTGTTTTGTACAAATGTGGAGAACGACCTGGCACTCTGAGCACAAGACAATTTTTTGAATTTAAGAAATGTGTTCTTAACTGGGTATTGAGTCTACGACTGAACACAGTGAAAAAGACTCAACAACGGAAAACAAAAGGTAAACAACCTGAACACAATGAGACACGCTCGGAAAGACTCAAGGCAAGAATCGAGACAAACAAAACAAAACAAAAGACACGACACACAGACGTGTTACAAAGACGAGAGACCTCTCAGTACACGAGGAGCCAGTTTCTTCGGGTATTGTTTCCCACCCTTTCTCATTTATGATTCTCACATCACTGGGCCCTCAGGCTCTGTTTTTGCTGAAAAAGCCCTTTTCCTCACTTTTTCTCTCAGCGCACATCTCTCTATTCTTTAATCTCTCATTTTTTATCCCTTCCCTAGGTGGTTAATGGATGAACAGGAAGTTACGGGCTCACGCCCAACATAATCAGCTCACGGCTATTTCCCCCGGTGACATCTGTTGATGCGCCGAATGAGGGAATGGAGTGTCTTGATCCATTCCAATTCATGCTTTGCACTCGGCTTGATACCTCGCTGTTTGGAGGATGAGAGAGCTTTCAGCCCTTTGTTGTTAACTTCAGTTATGCCCTTTTCTGGCGGGTAGAGTGTCCTTTCTGGCAAGTAGAGTGCCCTTTTCTGGCAAGTATGTTGACAACGGGGAAAAGACAGAACACCTGACTTAACTTTGCCCTTAGTTCATTATTTTGACCATTTTTTGTTTTTGACGTTCTGTTAAAACAATTTTGACCAACATGAGAGTTAGATTAACATGCTTGTTCGATTTTCTGATTTAAAATCATGCAAGTTAGGTTATGAGCACTGAAAATTTTCCTTTTTGGGTCCAAGAAATGGTCCAGTTTTGGAAAAATGGAGTTAAAAGTTGAACACGCAGCTCAAACTTTTGAACTT
>NW_021033838.1:0-10985 GCF_004153795.1 Camellia sinensis
TATACAATTTTATTTTAAATGTGAAGTGAAGTGATATTTAATAATAATTGATACGAAGTTTCTTTTATTAATCCAATAATTTAAGTTACATTTCTTTTTGGTTTAATTTTCATAACTAAAAATGTTGATGTAAAAGTGAATTTTTTTAAAACAATAATTATATGATATTTCTATTATTAATCCATAATTTAAAGTATATTTCTTTTAGTTTTTAATTTCATAACTAAAATACAATATGAATAAACACGTACACGAATTTCTTAGTCTTAAGAATAAAAAAAGTTTTTAAAATATTCCAATCTTTCATTCATTTTCTTTTTCTTTTCTTTTTTTTTTATCTATTTGATTTTAGATTTGAATAAAAAAATTTGGATTTGATTATGAAGTATTCCAACTTTTTGTTTAAATTTTGAAACAATTTTTAATTAGAACTTCATTCTTGCCCCAAATTTTTTTTCTTTTCATCAATTTTGATTGAAAAAAACAATTAATTTTCAAACACTTCATCTTTAAATTTTTATCAAATTATAATTTCGATTAAAAAAAATATTAAGGGTTTTGAAAATTCTTCTTAAAATTAGAATATTATTGGCCACTTATGACCAACCATCATTTATAAGTCAGATTATGAAAAGTTTTTTGAGGCGTTCAAAACACTTTCCATTGTAAATTATCCTACCTATTAAAAAAAAATTTAAAAATGTGTATCTTCGATATTTGTTTATCAATGTTTGTTTTGTGGACATAAATAACTGATGTTTCAATTTTAAAAAAATTTAAAAAAAGTATATAAAAAATAGATTGGATTTCTGTAGGGATAAAGAAGCCATCTAATCCTCATGGTTTTAAGATGGACCTATTAAATCACATAAAAAAAATATAAATATATTTGGAAATTATTTCATAATATTATGCTATCTATATACAAATATAAGCGAACAAAATTAATAATATATATATATATAAATTTTATGAGCTTTCATGTTCAATTAATATGAATTATGATTAACAAACAACAAATAGCAGTAATGTATAATAGGATAGAAAAAGAAATAAAAATAAAAACACCAATAATATTAAAAGTTTTAAATTTACCTAGTTATACAAAAATCTAATGTTATAGTACCGAATCTTGAATTCTCAATAATTTTTTCACATTTTCTATAAAATAAAATTGACAATAAAAAATTAAAAAAAATGATACCCCATTTTTTTACTTCAATTTTATTGGTTTTCATTAAAAAAACATAGATACTTCGATTTGAAACCATCATCACCAATTAATTCACCTCCACCAGTAAACTTATAAACAAAACACATAAATCTCACTAAAACTTGTAACAACCCACATTCATGTTCCTAATCATGCTGTATTGCATTTATATGTTTTGCCATGTTAGTTGCTGTAACCAACCCCATACTCATGTTATAGTCATGTTTCATGTCATTTACATAGCTTTGTCTTGTTTAAGTTTGCATTCATGAATCTTTGTCTTGCTTTGTGTTTATGTGTTATGCTACAGTGGTTGCTTGCATTGGGCCTTTGTCCTTTCTCCTGCTATTGTTAAGCCTAAGTTATGTTAAGCCTAGGTTCATGCCAAGCCTAGGTCATGTTACGCTAGATCATTTTACTAAGTCGATGGTCATTTTTAGTCTAGATTTATCTGTGAACCTTTGTTTTGACCTCCACCTTTGCCTCGACATGATTGGCCGAGATGTCACTATTCTAGGCCGGTGTTTCATCACCAAGGGCGAGATGTTACCTTTGCAACCCAAGTGATCTTGTCCTGGAGTGGTATGACCTAGGGACCGAGGTGTGGCAACTAGCCAAGGTGTGGAACAGCTTAGTCAAGGTTGTCCTTCCTTAGCCGAGTCATTTGTCACCTTTAGTTGTCAAAGTCTTGTTGTTAGCCGATTGTCATCATTGCCAGAGTGGCCTTACCGAGTAGCTTGTTAGATTACACTTGTCATAGTTCTTGTCTTGTTCAATCTATCACTTTTTGAGGGAACCAACCAGCCGTTGCCACGTGTCCGACTTAAGTCTTAAGTCAGCCGATAGAGAGAGAAACCATTCATTTGTTCTCTACTTGTTTTGAAAGGAGAGAGAGGCTCTAAGAGGGGAGAAGGTTCTTGAAGTAGGAGGAAAGATTTCCACACGCTTGATCCCTAGAAATCGAACCGTTAGATCCGCGTTCTAAGGTTAAGGATTTCTTATCTGCTCTTTGTCGTTCTTCATGTTTTGTTATTGCATTGCATGATTGAATATGATTTGTAAGCCATGCATTTGCTTTAAAGTTCGGTTTTTAGAAAGAGAAATAGCTTTCATGTGTGTTCATCAAGAAAAGTCATTGTTTTTGATCCGAAAGCTCATGCCAAGATCCATGTTTTTGTGGTGTTTCACATTGATTTTCCAAGTATGGGTACCCAGGTCACATGTTTTCGAAACCTCATAGCATGAAATCTCAGAGTTTTGTAAATAAAAGAAATTATGATTTTTAGCATTCACATTTCTTCATGATCTTCATGGTTCATGTTTCTTCCTGTTCTTCACGGGTGAAAACCCAGATCTCCAGACCTCACTTCCCGAAGTGTAGTCGCCGAGATCACTCTACCTAGACCTCACACTTAGGCCAAGCATCGTATCTCACCTTGGCCTACCTTGCATGATATCACTTACACCTTAGTTTGTTCTTGTTGCGCACCTCGACATGCAACCGCACGACCGAAGCCTAGGTAACCACACCTCGGCCAGGAGGTGTGGACCTCGGCAAAGACAACTGGTTGATACCCAGCATGTCTTCCTGACATGTTAAAAACAGTGTTATTGACTGCCAGCATGTTTTTCCCGAGATCATTTGCATGTATGTAAGACTTGTTTTGAGAAGTACGTTCAGTATGCTTTTGCCAATTGTTTGTAGGACTTGAACCGTTTGCCTTGACCCCGACGTCCCAAGAACTATTGAGTGGTTATTTTTAAATAAGTTATGTTATAAGGTTTTGATAAAGCCTTTGCCTGTTTTATAAAAAGTTTGTTAAGCATAAATGTATCCCTATTTTATGATCAAGTATTAAGTTTTGCGTTTCAAGTATAAGCTTCGTTTTTGGATGACATTCTATGAAAGTCCGTACGTGCTAGGGACTATAAGCATTCGTAACACAATATTGTGAAGTCCGTACGACTAAGGGACTATAAGCATCGTTAGCACAAAGTTGGAAGTCCGTACGTGCTAGTGGGACTATTAAGCATTCGTAGCAACAGTATGTGAAGTCCGCACCATGCTAGGGACTATAAGAATTCGTAGCACATATGTGAAGTCCGTACGTGCTAAGGACATAAGCATTCGTAGCACAAAGTTTGGAAGTCCGTACTGCTAGGGGGACTACAAGCATTCGTAGCACATATGTGAAAGTCGTACGTGCTAACGGGGACTATAAGCATTCGTAGCACAAAGTTTGGAAGTCCGTACGTGCTAGGGGACTATAAGCATTCGTTAGCACAAAGTTTGAAGTCCTACGTGCTAGGGGACTATAAGGCATTCGTAGCACATTTGGTGAAGTCCGTTACGTGCAGGGGACTATAAGCATTCGTAGCCACCATTTGTGAAGTCCGTACGTGCCCAGGGGGACTATAAGCTTTTGTGGCACCTTTTGTTGTTTGTCCGGTAAATGTCATCACCCCATGTTTAGATTGACGTATGTTAAGTAGTTAAGTAAGTTTTGAAACCAAGCTCGAAATGATGTTTTGTTTCAAAGCCAAGCTAAAGCTTGTTATGCTATGATTTTGACAAAAGATAATACTATGTATGTTTGAAAGGACCCTCTGAGGAATCATTTCATTTAACCCCTTATTTACTTGTATCATTCACTGAGGTATCCAAGCTCACCCTCCCTTGTATATATTGTAGGGTAACAAACAAGAAGCTCGGCCACGCCGAGATGTGTGTTTTGCAAGATGTTTTTTGAATGCATGTTATGTTGGCAATAGTTATGTCGCGCAATCCTGAAGATTATGTTTCTTGACTTGTATTTTCATGTATGTTGTAACAGTTCGTCTTGAAGAAGCCTTTTTACCAAGATGAATATGCTAATTTTTACTCATTTATTGATATTTCAAGCTTAAAGGCTATGTAAAGATGTATGCCATGCCATTTGACTTATGCATTGCTCTTTATTGGACCACTTGTATTTGGATTATTGCTTCCGCCACTTGTGAGCCCAATATATTATACTCTGGTTGTGTGTGAATTTTGAAAGTTAGGCCTTCAGTAATCCCGATAGATACTGGGCCATCCACGGCACCAAACTACTTAGGGCGGTTTGGGGTCGTGACCAAAAAACCGAACCAAAACCAAAACCAACAACAGAGAAAAAGAATTACACAGGGAAAATAACCAAAAATTAAAAAAACACAAAATTAATTTATGGAGTGGTAGGATATTACCCCCCCAGCAACTTAGATCTCACCCGCCCCTAAATCCCGTCAGCTCCTCTACCGTGCAATGAAGTCTAGAAGTTCGAATGACTAATCAAATTATTCTTCAATAACGACTTAAAAATTGATTTAATTTATCCCATTAAGTTGATTAATCTATTATTAAATCATAATTTCAAATTTAGTATATTGTTCTATCTTTTTGAGATCTATATCTAAATCTTATATTATTTATTTTTGTGTTGATTTCTATTTTATTATTTATTTATTCTTTCAATTTATTTAAGATGGAGTTATGGATTTCTATTTTTTTTAATTAATTTATCTATGGTTTCTATTTGTTTTTTAATTATTATTATTTAGAGAAGTCATTGATGTGAGTTAGATATATATAGACATTGTGAGTTTTATTGATTTAAAATATGATGGTGGGTTGAGAACAGGTATTTAAAGATATTTTTTAAAATTTAAAATTGGATATGAGAAGTTTAAAAAGAAAGATTTTTAACTGAATAAATAAAAATAATATTTACTTAATTACTGCTACTATTTGTATATCTGATTTATTTAATTTATTTATTATTTGGGTTATGTTATTAATATAATACCAATATAAAGAATAGATAAATATAACCACAATTCTCATGAAAATATTATCTGATATTTTGAGTGAGAGAAAAGGAAAGCAAGTGTTAATATTTCTTTGGAAACGATGAGAGAAATTATAATGGAGAGATTATGAAATAATTTTGTACTTTCCATTGAAATACATTAAATTAAGGATAATTTTTATTTCCAAAATAATTTAAAATAGGTATGGAGAAGTTGAAAAGGAGCAATAATTATTATCTTTCAAAATAATTTAAATTAGGGTATGAAGAAAGTTGAAAATAGTGTGATGAGAGAAGTCAAAAAGACTGAGAGAAAGCTAAATATCGTGTTGGAGTTTTTTTTTTTTTTTTAAATCGAAAAATTAAAAAATTAAAGATTGAGGTATTGGAGCTCTCACAAGGCTTGGTGAGTTAGAAACCTCCATTTTCCTTATAATGAATACTAGCATATCACCCGTGCTATGCACGGCATTGTTTGTTTACAATTCAATATATGTGGAGATTGTTGATTTTTAAATGTTTTTTTTTTTTAATGTCTTCTTTTTTTCCTTTTATATATTAATTAAAGTTTAATATTTTGATAATAATCATATATTGTGGACTTTTAAGAATTAAGGGCCAAGGTTTGGGAAGTTGCCAAAAAACCAAAAAGTCAAAAGTTATCACTTTCACCAAAAATCAAAAATTATGACTGTGCAACTCTCAATCCTAATTTTTCCCTACACACTAATTTATATCATTTTAATACACATTTTTCAATAAAAAGTCAAAAGTTTACCCAAACAACACCATATTTTTTTTCCTCAATTTTAGTCCAAAAAGACAAAAAGTTGCCACTTTGTTTTAGGACCACTCCAAACAACCCTAAATGTCTTTTTTTATATTATATTACATTAAAATTTAATATTTTTTATAAATTATCTTGGTTGGACATTTGCAAGAATTTTTTTAATGTTGTTCTTAATGTATTAAAAGTGTTATTATGAGATAATAATCACATGTGTTATGACTTTTCAAGGAATTCATATGTTGGTTGGATTTTCAAAGGATTTTTTATGCTTGTTTTTAATGCATTAAAGTGTATTATGAAGTAAGACTTGAGAGTTGGGGAATTTAATAAATGCTAATATTTTTTTTTAAAATAAAAAAATCAGAAAATTTAGATTGGGAGATTGGAGCTCCCACAAAGATTTGTTGGCTAAAAATCCCATTTTGCTTAATATATAGTATAGACTAGCCTATCACCATGCTATGCACGAAATAATTATAGATATTATATTTATTTTTAGATTTTTTTAATATATAAATTATGTTTTTAAAAATTTTTTTTATAAAAATAATTTAATAATCTATCACTAACCATAGTGTATGAGAGAAGTTGATAATAGTTTACTGCAATAACCTATGCAGGATGATCTATAGTTATTTGAATTGAGGAGATTTAAAATGCGATTAAAGGATTTTGACCAAATCAATAAATGTAGGTATGTGGAAAGACATTGGGATTGAAAAAAAGTAATTAAATTGCTTTAATTAAGGGAAGAATTTTGACCAAATCAATAAAATGCTAAGTTTTTTTTTTTTAATCAAAACAAATCAGGAAATTAGGATTGGTATATTTGGAAGCTCCCACAAGGCTTGGGGTTTTAAAAACTCCCTTTTGCTTAATATATAGCTACTTAGCCTATCACCCGTGCTATGCACGGGATAATTTTAGATATTTTGTATTTGTTTTAAATTTTTTTTAATTTATAATTATATTTTTTAAGACTTTTTTATAAAAATAATTTAACAATCTTTATCACTCAACCATTAGTGTATAGGAGAGAGTTTGAAAAGGTACGTGTTAATTATACACGGATTGTATCTATAATTATTTATTATGAGGTGATTTTAAATGCTTGAGTCAGAATTTTGACCAAAAATCAATAATGGCAGGCATATGGAAAGACATGCTGGATTGAAAAAAGCTTAATAATGCTGATCAGAGAATTTACTTAAATAATAAATGCTGAGTTTTTTATCTTAAATAAAAAATTTTTAAAAATTCAGATTAGAATTGAAGCTCCCACAGGCCTTGGGGTTTTAAAACCCTCTTTTGCTTTAATATATAGTACTAACATATCACCCGTGTTATGCACTGATTGTGTTACAATTATCTATATTATGGAATTTGCGTTTTAAATGTCTTTTTTTTTTTAATGCCCTTCTTTTTTTCTTTTTTTATATATATTAAGTTTAATATTTTGATAATAATCATATGTGTTAGACTTTTCAAGAAATTAAATGTCTTTTTTTATTATATTTATATTAAAATTTAAATTTTTGAATAATAAGCATATGTGTTGGACTTTTCAAGATTTTTTTTTTTAACTTGTTCTAATGTATTTAAAGTGTTATTATGAGAGATAATAATCATATGTGTTGGGGACTTTCTAGAATTCAATGTGTTGGATTTCAAAGAATTTTTTTAGTTGTTTTTTAATACACTTAAAGTTATTATGAGGGTAGGACTTGGGGAGTTGGAGAAGTTAATAAATGCTAAGTTTTTTTTTTTTAAATCAAAAAATCAGAAAAATTAGATTGGGAGATTGGAACTCCCACAAGGCTTGGGGTTAAAAACCCCCTTTTGCTTAATATATAGTATAGATAGACTAGCATATTACCCGTGCTATGCACGGATTGTGTTTACAATTATCTATATATGTGAATTGTGATTTTTAAATATTTTTTTTTAAATGTCTTCTTTTTTCCTTTTTTATATTATATTAAAGTTTAATATTTTGATAATAATCATATGTGTTTGACTTTTCAAGGAATTAAATGTCTTTTTTTATTATATTATATTAAAGTTTAACATTTTGATAATGGGTCCAGCTTGTCTCAAGTTGAGATCAAGACTGGACCCGTCCAGTTCGGCCCATGGGCCCCATTTTTTGGGCACGTTTTGATAATCCGAACCGCTTAATGTGTAGAACTCGTCGAGTACTACATGCCTGTAAAAAATCACGTTGATCGGATATCAATAGCTATGTGATAAAATCAATTTTCTATAAAAAAAAAATGGACGGTGAAACAATTAACGGTTGATAAAAAAACTGTTTTGTTCACATAGTTATCGATATCCGATCAATGTGATTTTTTATAGGCATATAGTACTCGACGAGTTCTACACATTGAATGGTTCGGATTATCAAAACGGGACCCGTGGTGGGCCCCTACTGGCCCAACAGCACGGTCCAGTCCGATCTTGGACTGGACCAAAACCACTGCCTTTGATAATAATCATATGTGTTGAACTTTTCAAGAATTTTTTTTTATACTTGTTCTTAATAAATGAAAGTGTTATTACGAGAGATAATAATCATATGTGTTGGGATCTTTCAAGGAATTCATATGTACTAGATTTCAAAAAAAAAAATTTATGCTTGTTCTTAATGCATTAAAGTGTTATTATGATAATAAGACTTGGGAGTTGGGAGAAGTTAATAAATACTAAGATTATTTTTTTTTAAATCAAAAAATCAGAAAATTTAGATTAGGAGATTTGAGCTCCCACAAGGTTTGGGGTTAAAAATCTCCTTTTGCTTAATATATAACTAGCCTATCACCCGTGCTATGCACAGGATAATTATAGATATTTATATTTGTTTTAATTTTTTTTAATAAATAAATTATATTTTTTAAGATTTTTTATAAAAATAATTTAACAATCTGTTTGGGTGAAAATCTGACCACACTGCCCGTTTAGTGATCAGCTGGAGAGCACAGGCAGAATAGATGGCTTTAGCAACCTGTAACAGAAAGAAAAAGCTCCGGTGGTGGTTCTTCCACCCGGGGGCTGTAGACACCCCATTTTTGACCGCCCTTAAGACTTGGGCACTACTGATGGTTTGCTCGGTGTTGAGAGATGTGCAGGGCAAAGAATCAGTTTCTTCGGCTAGAAGAGAGGCAAATCCTTCAAAAACACTTTGTTTAGGGGATTGAAGTTGAAGAAGAGAGGAAAGGAGAGGAGAAAACTAGTTTGGGAAAGGTTCGGCGTGAATCCGGGTAGAAGCGAGTTGAGCAGCCCTCGCTGAATCGGGCTTATCTATCTCTACACTTGGAGTTTATATATGAGGCCACCACCGTTGAAAATCTTCAGCCCTCGCTGAATTAGACTTATCCATCTGTACACTTGGATTTTAGCTATGAGGCCACCACCGTTGAAAAGCTTACTTTCGGGGCTTCATTTTGCACTCAGGGATCTCCTAGAGCCAAGTCCGGGTGAGGGAGATATGATCAGTTGAAGTCGGGCATCATCCCGGTTGGATCGAATCTGCGCGGCTTCACGGAAAAGGACATAACTTTTTGCACAGAAGGAATTGTAATGAAAGGTTTACGCCATTGGAAAGCTAACTTCTGGGGCTTCAATTTGGACACCAACCGGCACTTTTTTGACCTAACCGGCCACCCATCGGCACTATGTTTATCCGACCGGCAATTTATTGTGCCGACCGGCAATTTATTGTGCCGACCGGCAGGTTAAAGTAGCCGACTGGCCTTTTTTGCTAGCTGATGACCTTCCGGAGTATTCTACAGATTGAATGGATGCCAGCTGTGGCAGTTGGAATGCACAGACCCTGCTCCCCATGCAAGTGTGTGGCTGTTTTGCACCATTTGCACACCTTTTGACCCTTTTTTTGCACCCTTTGCTCAAAGCTTCTTGAGGAAGCTTTGACCCCTTGTCTTGGCTTCCTCAAGAAGCTTGCACCTTTGCATTAGCTTCTCTTAGAAGCTTGGTCCCTTTGACCCTTTTGTATAGCTTCTTTGAGAAGCTTTATGTCATTTTCTTTGCTCTATAAAAGGAAGCCATCCTCCTCCTTTGTTTTGGTTTATCAAAACCAGACCTAATACATACATATAACATATATATCACCCTCTCTCTCTATATCTCCCTCTCTCTCTACATTTGGGAGTGTTATAGTGATCAAACACCCTTGTTCTTGGGCCATTTCTTCATCAACTCATAGCACAAGGCATCCAACGCCCATTCCAGAAGCTTGAGGCTGTCCTCCAGAGGTTAAAAGCTCCCAAACTCAGTCCAAAGGTTGCTAAAGATTGGTTCTACAAGGGTGAGTCCCACTTTCCCTCTTTTGTGCATTTTCTTGGCCTATATCTTAGCTCCTCGTGGTTACATCTTTGGGCTCCGACCCAAACTTCAAATCATCATATTTTCAGGTCCTCTTCATGTTTGATTGAGGACCTCTTGCTGTTTGAGGACAGTAGCTCACACTTGCTTCATTGACCCTCTTGTATGTCATAGTTTTGCATGCTATTTTTGACCCATGAGAAATTTATTTTCGAGCATGTTGTAAACTGATATTAGGCTTATTTTGAGCCAACACCTACATATATATATGAGCAGTGAGCTAAAGCCCAGTGAATAACAGAATGCGTAAAGAGGTTTAGGATGAATGTCTTTTCAATATTTAAACAGTTCATTGATTCAATATATCAGCCAGTCAGTTTGTGGCTCATATTGATGCCGTAACAGTCATTTAGAAATCATAGTAATCGTACGTGGCACATCCGTTAGCAGTACTAGTAGCAGTGTCAGTACAGTAGCAGTAACGGTAACAGTACAGTAGCAGTAACAGTATCAGTACAGTAGCAGTAACAGTAGCAGTACAGTAACAGTAACAGTAGCAGTAACAGTGACAGTACAGTAGCAGTAACAGTAGCAGTACAGTAACAGTAACAGTAGCAGTAACAGTGACAGTACAGTAGCAGTAACAGTAACAGTACAGTTCTTATGGATTCAAGAGGTGACTCGCACAGATTCTAGAGGTGGCTCACTTTGTAGCACTTAGTTCCGTGCAGCACTTTGCTCCAAGTTTCACAGATTATAACAGTCATATGTGGTACATCCAGTAACTAAACAGTACAGTAGGTCTTAATAG
>NW_021033839.1:0-11083 GCF_004153795.1 Camellia sinensis
AGGGAGAGGAGTAAGGAGCGAAATATGGGTAAAGGCACACCTTATAAAATTATTTTTTTTTTTTTTTTTTTTTTTTTTTTTCCCCCAAAACCAAATTTTATTTAAACCAAATGTTAAAAATCAAAAAAAAAATCAATGGATCAAAAAAAAACATTTTTTATTCTTTTGTTATTTTACTTTGGATCAATATGCTAATCTCGTTGATTTTTGTAATACAATTGATTTGAAAAAGTCATTTTTTTAAAGCCAAATTAATGTTCATATATTTTTATTGCTTTAAATAGAGCCTTCAATAGTTTGTTATTAGAGCTGCTTAATATAACAATTTTGGTGGCAAAAGTGATTCTTCAATAATTTGCCGTTGGAGCTGTTAATTTGGCAAATGCCAAATGTGTCAATTCATCAAAAACCAACTGTTTCCTTCCTTTTTTTTTTTTTTTTCTCCCCTTCCCTTTTTCATCCTTCCCAGCAAACCAACCGCGGTTGACAAGCTCTCCTCTTGTTTCTGCGATAATCAGCAAAATTTCATCGACTCGGTCGACACCGGTCTTTCGATTTTAGTCGACCAGACCAAGAGCAGTTGGTCAACTCGGCTTCATTGGGACTTTGTCAAAATGGCTTTGTATCCATTGAGCACTATTGTATATTTGACAATTTGTTATTTTGTATTGTCTTTGGAGATGCTATACTAACATTTACGATTAGAGATGCTCTTAGATTTGTTTTATTTGTAAATGTGGAAAATACAAATTTTCTTGCACTTTTTTTTTTTCTTTTATTTATTTATTTTTGTACTCAGTTTAACTTAGGATGGCATTATTATTGGCTTCAAATGTATGATTGTGTGGTTTTGCCAAGTTATACTAATTTAATCGGACTTTTTAATTTTTCGTCCATTTAATAAAATTTTGAAATTGTTATTTAATTTTTAAAACATTCCATTTGTGTTGAGTTGCTAGGGTTGATCCTGCCTAGATTTTACTCCTAACATGCAAGAATGATGGGCGGCGGATGGGTGATTTTGAATTTTTTGCTACCAAACAAGACTATCCCACATCGGGAATAGCCAGTTGGTCTGGTGTGCTATTACTCCAACTGGGGCTTGCTTTTTGAAGGCGAGTTCGTGTTGGCTCTGTGGTTTCAAAAAAAGCTCAATTGTTATGGGCCGGAAATAACGAGCTCTCACGCGCCTGTCTCATAATTGGGCCATATTTTTAGCCCATTCCTTCCATGTGGATTTTGTGAAAAAATGAGTTATAAACTTTCTCATTCAATGATTCGGTTCTTGAACGCACATTTGTTTATTTATCATGTAATCGGGCGGTTAATGCGGGTTTATCTAAGTTGATTATACTTTTTTTTTCTAAAATTTCTTTGACAAAATTTTTGATTAACTTTTTGCTATTAATTATATGTAAAATAATTTAAACTAAGAAATGATACATTTAATTTTTATTTTTGATTATCACTTTTATTTATTAATTAAGTTGCACTGAACAATTGTGTCTTGTTTCATTTTTAGAGCTCATGTTTGGATTCTGAATGTTCAAAATATAATATTTGGTTTAAAATATAAGTTATGAATTATATATGGTCTTGATATAATATTTTTTATTTTTTTTTTTTGATTTTAGGATCTTTAGGTTTAGGGTTTAATTTTTTAAAATTAATTTTTTTTATTTTAGGGCCTTAGGGATTAGAAGTTCATAGGTCTTTATTATTAACTTTTCTATAATATATATAATATATTTTTCTTTAGGTTTAAAAACATAGGTCCACCAACATAAGAGGAAAAAAAATTAATGGTGAAATGTTGCGTTTTTACGGAAACAGCCAGAGCAGTGGAAGGGGTGAATGACACTGACTAAGGAAAAGATCAATGCGGACGTTCTCGAAAAAATGCCGCCAATCAGGGTGAGTCCGCGCGCGTTTGAGGCTGAGCCTAGTCCATACGAGGCTTCCCGCCGTCTGGTATAGTTGAGCTATGAGGGAGTTTTTGAATTTTATTATTTATTCTATTTTTATTTATTTTTTTATTTTTCTGAAGTATGCACATTTCATCTCTGGCTTGCCGAGATTAATAGAGGGAGCGGAGGGGAGGGGGGAGAGCAGCAATTGATAAAGTAGGGGGAGGTTGAGTCAGAGGTAGGGAGGAGAGGGGCACTTATATGCACGCTGAGATGCCAGTCCTCGAACTATTGACACCACCACCATTAACAACAGAATGCACCAGTAAACTGGGTACATCTACGGATTTGCACACACGGAGTTACACCACCAGTACCGTGATACACCCAAGCCTGAACCACACCAAGACTCCAACACAACACTACACCTATCCCACCAATACCACCACCGCACACACTTAATACTCCTCCAACACCCCACACTGTACCACACGCACGCGCTCCTCCACCATCCAAACCACCACCCACCGCACAACCATCTTCAACCTCACCAACGCATCTCCTATATCACACCAAATACCCTGCCACACCTCAGACTATACACCACCACACCTCCCTATTCCACACCACCACCACCACACCACTCAGCTTGGGGGGTGGAGTGAGGGGATGAGGGGGGAGTGACGTGTAGTGACGGGAGGGAGTGAGGGGTGATGAGTGAGGGGAGTGACGGGAGCGGGAGGGGAGTGACAGGTGAGTGAACGTGAGGGAGAGGGGAGGGGAGGAGAGTGACGGGAGATGACGTGAGGGGAGTGACGGTGTGACGTTGAGGGGAGGGGAGGGAGTGAGGTGAGAGTGACGCGGGGGGAGTACGCGGTGTGAGGGAGTACGTTGAGGGGAGTACGGGTGTGAACGTGTGGGAGGGGAGTGGGAGGAGCGGTGACGGGAGAGACGTGATGGGAGTTGCGGTGTGAGTGAGGAGAGTGACGTGAGGGTGGGAGGGACGTGAGGAGGAGTGGAGTGGTACGGGAGTGACGTGAGGGGAGAGTGAACGTGCAGTGACGTGAGGAGAGTGAGGGAGGGGAGGGGAGTGACGGGTGTGGGAGGGGAGTGACGAAGGAAGATTGAGAGAGGGGTGAGTTGAGGGACGTGACGCATGTGACGTGAGGGGGTAAGGGTGAGACTGAGGGGAGGGGAGTGGCAGGGAGAGAGAGTGGCAGTGACGGGAGTGACTGAGGGGAGTGAGGGCAGTAGTGACTGAGTGGGTGACGTGGTGACGTGAGGGCAGTGACAGAGTGAGCGTGAAGGAGGGACGTGAGTGAGTGCGTGAGTGGTGCGTGGGAAGTGAGTGCAGTTAGTGGGGGAGGGGAGTGGGAGTGAGGCGGTGAGTTGGGAGTGACGGGAGTGACGTGAGGGGAGTGACGGGAGTGAGTGAGTGAGTGACGGAGTGACGTGGAGAGTGACGCTGAGTGACGAGTGTGAGGGGTGATGATGATGACGTGAGTGGAGTGACGTGAGGGGAAGTGACGTGCGAAGTGACGTGCTGGAGGGGAGTGAGTGGGAGGTGGACGTGAGGGCAGTGACGGGGACGTGACGTGAGTGGGAGTGACGTAGGAGTGTGACGTGGTACGTAGGAGACCTGGTGGATGTACGTGGAGGGAGTGACGGGTGTGACGTGTGGGGAGTGCAGCGGGGGGGGGTGCAGAGTTGACGTGGAGGAGGACGGTGACGTATGATCGGTGTGACGGTGGACGTGACGGGTCGGTGCGTGAGTCGGGTAGTGACGGTGTGACGTGAGCGGTGTGAAGGGCTGTACGTGTCTCTGGACGTGTGTGAACGGGCGGAGTACGGTGCGGCCGTACTGAGTGAGGGAGGGAGGGAGAGGAGGGGGGGGGGGGCGGGGGGGGGGGTTGGGGGGTTGGGGTGGGTCGGGCGGGGGCGGCGGGGAGCGAGTTGGCGGGGGCGGGGCGGGGGGGTTGGGGGGTTTGGGCTTGGGGTGGGGGGGCTGGGGGGTTTGGGGAAGCATACACATTGCAGAAGGCGCATCAAGGTGATTAAGATGCGTTATTTCCTTTGATGATCCTTTCAGTGTGTTGATGCACATACGCGGCAACACTTATTCAAGACGCACAGCCCTCTTCATAATCATTGTTTTCTAATATTGTGATTTTATATTTTAATTGCGTTTACATTTTAGATCATTTATTAAGACATTGAAACTTAATTTGCAAGACTCTGTCTACTGCAAATTACTTGTCTGAGAACAGTTCTTTTTATAACACATCAGGTTTGCGTATTCATAGACGTGCCAGATCTTGTCCTGGTAATTAATGTTGTAGCACATTGTGGCGCTGCTTCTCTTTTGTTTTTTTTCTTTTTCTAAATCTCTTTTCTCTTTGCTGTAAGGTAATTGAAGGATGTAGGATTGCTCAGTCAGGAAAATATGACAGATTCTGGGAGGTAAGAATAAAATAAGGTGTTTTTCCTGAAGATTAAAGAATTAGCAAGCACACGACGCTTAACTTTCGCTTGATAGATGCTATGGTTTGTCTTGTTGACGGACAGATAGATATCCTCCTTGCAAGACTCAAATCAAGTTAGTTCAACGGTGGCATTCACGATGGATACCATCATTCTATGACACGTGAGCAGTCAGAGTGGCATGTTTTTTTTTGGATTGCGATGGAAGAATATTATTGAACAGAGTAACAAAACACAAGAAAATATTTTTTGTTGGTTTTTCTCGTGGGAATTTATATTTTATATTTGTTATACTTTTGATTTCAACAGATTTTTGATCCATAAAACCTATTTTGGTCTTCATTCTTTTTTCCGAGCTATTAAATTGATAGAAATCGACATAATTTATACGAAACCTTACGACTTATGGCGTTGGTGGTCTAATCTTAAATTCTTACAAGGACTTGAAACCTTCCCCCCCCCCCCTTTTTTAAATTTAAGTACTATCTTTGTCTTTAGATCGGCAAATTTTCATTAGTTCACTTGTTATTTGATTTTTTTATTTTATTTGATTTTTTATTATTATCCTTCAACGTTGTGAAAGTATTTTTTGTGTGCCTGGGTGTGTAGTTCTGTTTCTCCCTGTTATTCTTACACCCAAGTAATTAGAGCTTCCTTGGGGAAAACATTGAAATGCTCCTGCATATTCATCCAATGTTCTGTCAGATGTTGGGGAATGATCTGTCTTTGCATGCATTTTTTGGGTTGATTTTCTATTTGTTAAGAAAATGCATAATGATTTTCAGGCATTAGCAACTTTTGTTGTGTGTACATGGGGTATAAATCTTCTATAGCTTTGCCAGAGTCCATTGATTTTATGTTCACTTTTCTTTTATACCTTTCATTAATCTGTCACTCATGTTTAGCATTGTTTGTTTCATAGAATGTTTAGTTTTTCCCAGTTTCATATCTTTCAAGTTTTTGAACTAATTAGTTTGAAGTTGTAATCCTTCTAATGCTTTTTTGACATTTAATTGAAAAATTAAATGAACAGGCTCTTGATATTGATGGCATGGATATGGAAATTGACCTCTCTAACCTTGGAACGGTTAATACAATGTTTGCAGCATTATTCAGGTTTTTCGTTTTCCTGAAATTTAGCAATGTTTTATTACTGTGGCTTGTATTAGTTACTTAGTTACTCTTTCATTTGTTTATAGCAAGCTAGGTGTCCCTATCAAGACTACTATTTCTGCTAATGTTCTTGAAGAAGCTTTAAGCGGGACTGTCACGGTCAGACCTCTTCCAATTGGGACATCAGTTAGTGGAAAGGTGCGTACTCGGTTTGTGTGTGGGATAATCCATAGTTGGTAAGTTATACTCTCTTTCACTACTGTTAAGTTTTTCTGCAGGTAGAAAAGCAATGTGCCCACTTCTTTGGTGTAACTATCAGTGACGAGCAAGCTGAGTCAGGAATTGTAGTTAGAGTTACTTCTGCTGCACAAAGCAAATTTAAGGTATATATAGTACCATTTGCACTGACTAACTTGTGTGCATTTTATGTTATGGTAATCTCTCCCAGAGTGTTACCTGCATTATGCAAAAATCATAATTGCCTTTATGGTATTTACAGCTTCTTTATTTCGAACAAGATGTTAATGGTGGATATGGTTTGGCTTTACAGGTATTGTACATGTCTATCTTTCAATTTTTTTCTCTCATTATGTAGCAATTCTCCATTATAAGTTGCAACTAGTTCCATTTGCTGTATTTTTCACTCAATATTCATGTTATATATTGAAAAAATAAATTGAAGAAAAATATAATATTTTTTTAATGTGATATTTTTGCTTTACTAGTATATATTTGAAGTATATGTTCCTCGCAACATGGAAGGGAGGGAAGGAGATACCACTTAAAGCTAAAAGCTGGTGGTGGTTGTTAACTGTTTTTGAGACTGACTTGATGTAAGAAGTTCACTTGCTTTTACGGTTGTTAGAAATGCTATCCAGATATATGATGAAAAGTAAGATTTTACGATCCATAAAAGCCAGATGACCCAAATCAATCCAAATTGCACAAATAATTACACAGCTGTAGTAGCTTTATGCTAGAATGTAAATCATATCAGACTGGAAACACGATCCTAATCCTAACTCTATGGATCTGTATCTTAAGTTCTCATATTTATGTACTAAACTCAGTAAACCTTTGGCCCAATTAGTTGAGGTTGGTACATAGATCCATTTCCTCCAGTTGGCTTGATTAGATGTCATATCCTTGGTTAAGATGATAGATAATGTTAGAGCCAGATTGGTGCGTAGGCCAGGTTTCAGATAGTGTGCTTCACTTTTTTGGTGTGTGCATGTGCTGGTGTACATGCCCATGTGTCATTTACATAATAAAAATAAGATATTGGTAAGATTGTTTACTTACTCTAGATGATATATTAGTACGTATATATATAGATGTGCAGAGACGTCTTTTGCAATGCTTTTCCTTTGAACTTTTGATGTCAATACTAATAATACAGAGAAAATGTTAAATCTTTTCATAATTTGTAAGTATTTATTGTATTCTTATGTAATAATTCCCTTATGAAACTAAGGGGAAAATGTTTATTCTATTATTTAAGAGTAAAATAGCCTTGTCCTGGAATCCTTGACATGAAAATTTTATGGATTTAGCTTTTACATTGAATGCTGAATGCACAGTACATGACACAAGTCATGAATTGGAGCCATGTCCTGGAGTCCTTGACATAAGAATTAGATGAATCCGAAATGTAGACATGTACCTGTACCCAATGCTCATACCTAAGTCCATTTAACACAGCCTATAATGCGTGCATGTGCTTATGCCCATGCCCATGCCTTTGTGTGCGCACTATGGTTGTGATGAACATGCTTAAAACCTTTGAGCCTTCGAATGGATAGCTCTAGCTTGATCCCACTTCCCACACTCCCATCCCACTTCCTCCTGCTTCATGCTTCTATTTATTGGATGATTTGTCCACAGTTACCCATTGTAATAGATGTATTTGGATAGTTTGAACTAGATGGGCAGTAGAAACAATTTTCTCGCCTACATCTAGCCCCTAAGAAGCACAGACATGACATGAATACGCTCAAATGACAATTTAAAAAAAATGTAGGGCACAACATGTGGGGTAGATAAATAAAATATGTAATTTTATATAAATATTATGTCATATATATGAATATATCATTCAAAGATAATATAAAAAAATGCTACATAACAATAATTCTTATAAATCTATGTTGTTTTTCTTTTATCGTGGTATCCTAATTATTTTGTTGAAACTTATAATTAGTTTCACACATTTTCAATGGACACGTGTGTTCCCCAAGTGTTTGAAGTATGTATAGATCTTAAAAAAAAGAAAAGAAAAGAAAAGAAAAGAAAAAAAAAAACTCTAATAAGACAAGCATGTTAGGAAGTGTCTGACATGGACACAACCCAGACACGCCACCTTCTTAGAAGTGTTCGTGCTTTGTAGTCAAGCCCTTCCCACTTAAACTTGACTCTAACTCCCCTCAACGTTTGATTTCTCTAAAATGAGAATTCTTGGATGCTGAGACCCAATTTTATGATCTATTTCCTCTGCTTCGCTCAATTTAAATCTCCAATATGCATCCAACATTCTATCTATTTGTATTGAAATTAAGAACCTTTGCCGATTTCTTACATATGCCAGCAGGCTGAGTTACATTTATTAAATAGGTAATAACTTCTTTCTTTTTCTGGAAAATAGTATAGATAAATGAGGCATAAGTTGTGAGCGATACAAATGGTGGTGTTCATGTTCTGGATTTTTGTTTTTAACAATTCTGCTTCTTGTTGTATTGGGAACTATTTTGAAAATCTTTACATCCATGAGCTAATGGTGACCCAACTTGTTTCATCGAAAGTATTTTGTTGTTGGTTTTTAACTATATTTTCCTTCAGCATTTAATAATCTTTCAAGCGACCTCTTGTGGCTTAATTTGTTAAGACATTAGATCTCATGTTTTCATACAGGAAGATAGTGAGAAGACTGGCAAAGTGACATCCGCAGGGATGTATTTCTTACATTTTCAAGTGTACAGAATGG
The DNA here is from genome assembly GCF_004153795.1 of Camellia sinensis. Taxonomy (NCBI): domain Eukaryota; kingdom Viridiplantae; phylum Streptophyta; class Magnoliopsida; order Ericales; family Theaceae; genus Camellia; species Camellia sinensis. Next base: position 8,482 of record NW_021033839.1, read on the forward strand.
ATTCAACTGTGAATGCAGTATGCAGTATGTGTGTTCAATCATCACTTTCCATTTTTCTCTGAAAAGGTTTCACACTATCAATGGCTTATTATGTCATTGTGGTGGTGGTTTAGTTGGCAATGGCAAAGGACCCAGAAGCTGCTTTCTTCAAAAAGGTTGGAAGGCCTTCAACCATGTGAAGTTTCACAATTAAAAAGCTGGCACTCACATATTCGCCGTCTATGGTCTGAACAGCTTTAAGCTGCTTATTTGTCCTTTCTTTTTCTGGTGCCACTAGTATAATATAAATTGCTTGTGCATAGAGGAATAGTCTTTATACTTCTACATGATTTGCACAGGCGATAACTTCTTCAAAAACTGCTTCTTATACGATTGAGGCTCTTTGTGCAAAGTCATATGAGGATACAACAAATAAGCTTAAGGATGTTGAGGCTCAGATTTTGAGGAAGAGAATTGAGCTACGGCAATTTGAGACAGAATACAGAAAGGTAATGGCACCTGACTATCTAGCGATGGTTTTTTTATTGGTTTTTGGCACTACGTGCATGTTTTATCTTTCACGTGTGAGTGTCTTGTAGGCATTGGCACGCTTTCAAGAGTGACCAATAGATACACCCAGGAAAGGCTGTCCTGTAAGTTTTGTTCTCTCTTACCTCATCATTCTTATAGAATTTGTTGCTTAACAACTTAGCACTGATTTCTTCCCTATTGTCTCAATCCTTCTGTGAAACGAACATTCCCATGACCACCTTTGTGTGCACACTGAAAGATATTGGATTTTCCTACGTATTTCATTTTTAATCCGTTGTTTAATGTTGTTTCATTCACTTTTTGGTGGCTCTTTGGTAATCTAAAAAACCTGATGCATTTGGGAGGTTGTTTAAAAAAGTTGATTTTTTTTTTTAGTGGGAAAGTTGAGTGGGTCCTTACCTTTTTAGTTGATGACAAACAGGCTTGTGTTAGCCAAAAGGCTAGTAAGTTACTTTTTTAGCCAAAAGTTATGTCCCTTCTTATAATCGTAAATGATGTAGAAAATTCTGTGATATGTTTTGTTTTGTAAACATTGAATTTGAGTGTTTTTACCCTCTCATAATTATATAGAACTCTAGTTACTTTGTTTTCATCTTATCGTAGCCATGATCTTGTTTCTGGAACAATATTTTTTTTTGGTGATTCTGGAAACAGGTTGATGAGTTTGCTGAAACAGCAAGACACCTATCCAGTCTTCGTTCACCGTAACCAGGTCGGTCAAATGCAACTTTAGTGGGGGTGGCACTCATGTTAGTAATGGAAGTAGTGTAGTAAAGTTTCCGGTGAAGATTTCAAGGCTGAGAGCCCCGGAGAAGACGGAAGCTCGGACGGAAAGGATAAATCATCCAAAAGAAATGGTTCAATCTTAACCTAAAAGGGTCTGATAAGAAGTTTGGGTTAAAAGGGTTGTGCTTATATAGTCCTGCATTGTTTCAAGGTTTGACGTTGCCTTTCTTTGTTCAATTTCATTTCTTCCTTGTGGATCCCCAAAGTTGTTCTTTACAGTTTATTATAGTCGCATTTCGATCAAACATAGCGAATGATTTGTGTGTGCATCTATCTTTGTTTTTTGATTTTTTTTTTTTTTCACTTGAAATGAATTGCCTGTTAGCCTCCTAGTTGATGTAGAAGCTAGAACATAGTTTTGATTATGTAATATAGATTTTATTCTTGGAAAGTTCGTTGTAATTGTGAATTCATTGCTCTCCATATTTGTCTGATTAGGTGTCTTGAATCTGCAATTTGAGCAGAGAGTTGAACGGGTGTCAATTAATTCAAACCACAAAAGAGATTGCAAATGTTTGTAGTTGAATTTTCATCAAGTTAATCTTATAAGTTGTCAGGTCATGAATCTCATGAAGTGTAGTATAGATAACTGTATTCGACATTAGCCCCTAGAGGTCTGTTTATGTGGTTGGGCTGCTGAATAGCCATGCCAATTCTCCAAATTCTCTTTTACGGGTTTGTTTTATTGTGAACATGTGCATGTGATGTTCTTAATCGATAGATGTCTCAGAAAGAGGACAAATGAGATTGATTTTAATCTCTCCACTCAACTGAACCAAAGTGAATTGCTTTTATGCAAGGCTTTGAGCATCATGTCAATATGATTGTTTCTGTGTGACTAAGATATATGAGGCATAAGTTGTGAGAGATACAATGGTGGTGTTCATGTTCTGGATTTTTGTTTTTGAAATTCTGCTTCTTTGGTTGTATTGGGGAACTATTTTGAAAATCTTTACAATCCATGAGCTAATGGTGACCAACTTGTTTCATCAAAGTATTTTGTTGTTGGTTTTTAACGTATATTTTCCTTCAGCATTTAATAATCTTTCAATCGACCTCTTTGTGGCTTAATTTGTTAAGACATTAGATCTCACGTTTTCATACAGGAAGGATAGTGAGAAGACTGGCAAAGTGACATCGCAGGGATGTATTTCTTACTTTTTCAAGTGTACAGAATGGATTCACTGTGAATGCAGTATGTGTGTCAAGTCATCACCTTTCCATTTTTCTCTGAAAAGGTTTTCACACTATCATGGCTTATTATGTCATTGTGGTGGTTTAGTTT
>NW_021033846.1:0-94702 GCF_004153795.1 Camellia sinensis
TTTCTATTTTTTTTTTCTGCTCTAAATTTTTCCTGGGTCGTTCTTCCGGGTTTTCAACCCAGCGAGCCACTCAAGGGTGGTACTTTCGTTTTAGCTTGTCCATGTTGATTGGTTGTGAGATCTCTAGGCCATCTAAATCTATAAGAATGACTGCTACACTTGACCAAATAGACACAATAATGTAGGGACTAGGCTAATTGGGTCTGAATTTGCCCCTAGTGTAGTGGATAGAAACTTGATTATCCTTCAGTAATAAAACTCATTCTCTCATATTCCAGGATTGGACTTCTTTTTCTGTCTTCATTAGCTTGAGAAATTATCCAGTTTGAATCTTTGTCACATTCGACCTTATTGCCCCTAATTCAAGGGCTGCTTTCAATCTAAATTACATCCGATCTTATTGCCCCTAGTTCAAGGGCTGCCTTAATTCCGGCTATGCAAGCCTTATACTTTGGTTGACTACTAAACATTCTAAATCAAGGTTTGAAAGCTAAGGAGATCGGACCTCAAGTCGAGAGGGATCCTATGTTGTACAATCTCAATATCAATTCCAGGCATGTATTCATAGGACCACGCAAAAACATTATTTGAAATCTTTTCACAAAGTGACTAATAGCTCGTGCTCTTATAAAGACAATATAGAACCAATCTGGACTAAGCCAGGATCCTTCTTAGTACCCACATTAACAGAAATGATTTCATTCATCAAGGGCTTAGCACACCTCTCTTCCTCTTAGTCAATCAAAATTTGCAAATTCTGAGGAATTTCTTCCTCTTTATTTTTATCAAAGTTTTGAAAAAAAAAAGTTTTGTAATTCTTGGTCAATGCGATGAATTAAAGGCACAGAAAAGTAGGCAAAATCTATAGCACTTTTATTGAAAAGAAACTACGACTCAACGATGACAACAGACTCAAAAGAAAATGACAAAGAAGACCTAGACAGGACAGAAATGTCTAGGTTAGCATTCCCGAAATCAACAGATTTAGACTTACTAGAATGACTCGAAATCCCAAATCTGCAGACTGGGTGGAATCAAACTCAAATTTAACACTCAATTCAGAAAGTAAAATGAAATCATTCTCAAATTGCTAAAACAGTGCGTGTCATCCACCACGTCTGGAAAGAAATGTGTGCAATTAGCAGGTGGGTCATTCCCCGATCACAGAGCTAGTTGCATTATCCCAGGTTTATTGACCCATCATCGGTAGATTTTGTGGTTTCTTTGGGTGAGGTGATAACCATGGGTCTTTGGGGTTGAGGCAGAGCTATGGCTTTACTGTTGATGAGATCTTGAATCTCATGGCGTAAGCGAAAACAACGATCAATCTCATGACCATGTTATTGGTGAAAGGCGCAGTATTTATTGGGGTCATGTCTGGCTGGTAAAATATCAGGCAGAGGTTGGAGATCAAGGAGTTTGAGGTGCCCCTTTTCTATGAGGATTTCCATGGCACGGGTTGGGGACATATGGAGTGGATAAAAGGGTTTATTTGGGGGTCGGGTTGACTTAACTGTTTGTGGGCCAGTATTGCCAATGGGATTGACAATGGTGGTAGTGGTGGCAACGGCTGTGTTGATTTTTTAAGAGTTGACATTAGTAGGTGGAGGTGGATCGGGATGAGTCACCAGAGGTGGTTGGACAGTGGACATCCTAGATTGGTGTTGCAATTTAGTGAGAGCATCAGTGTAAGTGGCAACCGTGTTGGCGATAGCATCTATGCTTCTTTGGAGGGATAAAAACATGTTTGCTATATTCTCTGAAATTTGAGCCATCACTGATTCTAGGGAAGTGATTGGGGATGATGCAGTTGGTGAAGGAAAGGTACTTTGAACAATCTACCGATGCAAGTCTTACAAAACTTGGGGGATAATAGAGTACTCTGAAGCTATAGTGCTACAACCACCTTGCAAAAACAAAAATAAGACCTCCAATCAGAATTATGGCAGCATTTCGGTCCAATTCACACAACATACCACTATATACATCACCAAAAAACTAAACTCAACCTCACAAACTAAAATGCCTAAACCACTCATTCAAATTTGAACCCCCTGTATAGATCCAATACATTGCGCATAACACATAGCAGGAAAGAGAACAAACACCCCTATGAAGGGTAGAAGTACCTTGTCCTAGCTTTAGAAATGATCTAGGGTTCACTATTCAAACAAACAGCATCATGTATCCTAGAAATGGGAGAGCATCCTGTCCTAATTTTGGAAGGTACTATAGCTCATTATATGCACAAGGTTGGCTCTACTCTAGGGGTTGAAGTCAAGGTGACGTTACCAAAGAGTCCTTTGGGTCATAACCAATAAAGATCTTAAGAAATCAAAAGAGTCAATATAGCCTCTCTTCAAAGTCTGAGAACCTTCAGATCTCAAAAGATTATAACACAAGGCTTCCAAAGTAACGTAGAGATAGGTGTAGTGTCACAAAAAGTGTGCATGTACTCCCATTAGTATCTGGGCAACACAAGAACTTTAAGTGCACCAATGCATGCAACACAATAAACATATAATTGAAAATAAAAGTCATATCATGGAATTCGAGTCAAGGTTTCATAAAATCCCCAGCAGAGTCGCCAGAAACTGTAACATGCCCGGGAAGTACCTGCGCACATTAAACAGTTCTAACCCTCGATTTCTTTGATCTAGTCTCACGAGTGTAATGTGAAACATATATGGAGAGTCCAAATTAGGCAATTTTTAGAAAATCCATTTTATTGCAAAACCTTTTTCCATAAATGGACTGCGTCATCAGATCTCAGAGTCGCCACCTAATATTTTGGGAAATTAGGAAACCCATAACTCGTGCCAAGGCCACTGTTCGTCATAACCAAAGTTGTCTCGATTCGGAACCTTAGGTATGAGAGGGGAAGGTCATTAATTGATCACCCCCGCACATCCGATCAAAAGATCGGCCTTTACTAAACCATGATATGAATTTTATTTACTCTATATGTTCATATTTTGATTATTTAATAAATCATAAAAATTATTACGTGAAGCATACAAGTATAGACTATGTCATTTATTTTGAAATAATTTGATTTCATGTATTTTGAAAGAGTTTTGAAGATGTACAACCCAAATAAATTGAGTTTACAAACATGAAAAATCAACATTATTCCAAATTAAGCGACACAACCTCCATCCATTGGCATTCATACAGTTATATCAAGTAAGCAAGTAGCCACATGATAGGATGTTTAAACATAATAAGAAAAACACACACAAACGGGATGCTAAAGCATAAAAATTTACATATTTATTGACGTCCCGCGAACGGCTACAAAACAAAGTTAGTAAAACATGTATGATCTTAAATATAAAATCCTAATACAATTTACTCATGAAATGCAACTAAAGAGTCGGTTTCTAAGATATGATATGTGAATCATCTTAAGAATATGAGGTAGCGCACATAATCACATAGGAATTCATTAAATTCACAAATGCAAACTTAATCGAATCAAGATGCATGAAACATGGATACAAAGCATGGATATAACGAAAAACAAAATATGATGCATATTCAGAAATAAAGAAAGCAAGTAAAAGAACGGGATAGAAAGAAGCGGGGCAAGAAATTATTACAACACTTTGAATAAATTATTACAAACCAAATGAGAGAGAGAGAGAATGGAATATTACAACAAAATAGAAACCTCACAAAATACTCCAAAAAAATAAATAAATAAAGAAAAAAAAAAGCCTCATATGCCTTGGAAACCATCGGAAACTATTCCACTTGAAGCAGGAAGATTGCTCTGTTCTGTCTGGAGAAACTTATTTTGCGGGAGCACTATTCATCTCGGGGCACTATTTACCGCTAAAATACTATTCACCACGACAATTACTATTCACCCTTCTTGGTCGTTATTCATCTTACTGAGCATTTTTCGTCTGTGGTTACTATTCATCGCCGGAGGCACTATTTTACCGTTGGGGTTACTATTCACCTTTGGAGGTTACTATTCATCGTCGGAGGTTACTATTCACCACCGATCACTATTCATCCAGTGGGGTCACATCTTTCACAAATTATGTGGTTCGACTAACCATTTAAAGCGGTAAAATTACAACAATTTATATATAAGTAATAAATTATAACTTTTTATTTAAAGTAATAAATAAATTACAACAGTTTATATACAACAGTAAATTACAGCAAATATGTAGGTGGTGCAGCCTTCCCGTTAAAGCAATAAAATAGTTGTATAAAAATAATAATAATAAAGTACAACAGATATATGGGTGGTGCAGCCTTCCTGTTAAAGCGATAAAAAATAGTTATGAAAAGCAGTAAATGAAGTACTTAAACAAGTTATATCGCATTTTTAAATTAAATGAAAGTTTGCGAAAATTCACCTTTCGGGGAAATGTTGAATTTTCTGATTCACAAACTTTCTTTTGATTACCCTCAAGGTTGTGGAATGTGTTCTCAATTCTCAGTCCAAAATTTGGAATTTCAGCTTTAGTGGTTGGTTTTTGAATGGTGTATTGATGAAATGGAAATAAAAGTTTGGTTCAGAAAAATAAAATATCTAAGAAAATATTTTATTTTCTCCCTCTCTCAAAAACTAATTTTCCTTCTTTTCTTTTCTCTCTAATTCTTTTTTTTCTCTCAATCCTCTCTTTCTGATTCTTTTCCTCAATCCTCCTCTTGTACCAATCCTTTCTCTCTCTTTGATTCTCTCTCCAAAAAGAAGGCCCTCTCTTTTCTTCACCCATCTGCCTCTTTCATAGGTAATAAAAACACACAAACAAACAAAACATTAAACGGTAGAGGAGAGAAAATTTTCAAAATGTGCATAGTAACTTTATAATATAATAATATATATAATGTATAATTAGCATAAATATATGCACAAATACCCCAAAAAAATGTAAAAACACACAAAAACATTTAAATTATAAAATAACAAGATAAATGGACTGATAAAATAAATTTTAGCAATATGTAATATAATTTGACCAAAGTAGGTCTAAAGCAAACGAAAACAAAAAAACAAACAGTGGAATGTTGGGAAATTTCAAAGGAGGAATAGTAACTTTATATAATATAATAATATATAAAATATTTATTATTTAATATATATATATATATACAAAAGTATGGTGCGTGGGTGAAACCATGGCACCGAATAAATTTAATAAAATATTATATAGCTCGAATATATGCTTTAACCCATGTCTTGAATTGAATCAAATGCCATGCTAGTAGCCGAACTTGTTATTTACATGATTGTATGTGTCATATTAGTTATATTGCATTATTTAGGAGTATGCATGTTTTCTAATTATATTGCTCTGTTTTTTTTTTTTTTTTTCCTTGGAGTACTAGGTGAGCACTTAGTACTTTATCACGTTGCATTGTGTGTGATTGTTTCCATGACAAGCATGTTTTCCGTGAGGCTAAGTGCTTAAGTGATACACCTGTTTGAATACTAGTGGATGAAGGCCTTTTACTTAAGTTGGAATAATTTGATTAATGTCAAATACAAGATCGCTTTTTTAAGTGACATGTATGCAAAACACTTTTTCAAAACAAACATGAAATCAATACATTCCAAATTTTGTGAATTGGTCTATACTTGTGTGGATCACCTAGTAAAGATAGCATAATAAACGGAACAAGAGCATATAATGTAAATATGAATCACATCATGACTAGTAGAGGCTGATCTTTGATCGGGTGAGTGGGGTGCTTAATTCATGACCTTCCCCTCTCATACCTAAGTTCCTGAGCCGAGACACTTTGGTGATGATTGATTAATGGCCTTTTTGGCACGAGTCATGGGTTTTCTAAATTTCCATTATTGGCATTTTTTATTCAAAATCACTTTTTCAAAAGATTTGCCGGATTTGTACTCATTTGTGTTTATCTGTTTCACACTGCACTTATGAAACCAGATTCGGAACCGCGAGAGCCCAAACTATAGGGCTAATCATTTTCGAAAGGAGCATGAAAAGCAAGCTACACAACAATATCAAAAAGAAGCTCTTGGCTCTAAGTCCTCTCAAGTTACAGCCTTGGCGGAGGTATATCATCAACACCTAAAAATATTTTTTACATAGAGTGAGCCAAAAACCCAGTAGAGATACTCTAACAAAGTGTATAAATCTTAACAAAGCTATAGGGTGAATGCATATGCAATGCTCGTGCCAAAACATTTTATATCTCTTTCCAAACCATTCCATTCCAGGTTTATATCACAATTCACAAAATCATTTCTTTTACAATAGAAAACAGGGCATTGTATACAACACTGAGAATCTCTAGATACGTGTCTGGAAGTAGGCTATACAAACACTGCCAATTGCCATTTTTACCAGTACTAACCGGAAGGCTCGATACCTAACCGCGGTGGTTTATGAACTTTCACCAAGGATACACAGGCCAACAATAATACCACAATCACACGCCCTACATAGATTCACCAAGGTATTCACCCATTTTTCTCAAAACGATATACATTTTCAATTTGTTAAGTGTGCAACAATTCTCAATGCAAATGGATGAGAAATTAGTTTCAATTCTCCTAATTCTCATGCAATTTCTACAACAATTAGAGATATCCTTCACCGATAGTCCAAAACAGATAACTCTAAAATAGATAGATAATTTCCAAAAAAGATATACTTTCCAAAATTCCTAGATGAGAGTGATAATGCATATCCAACTCCACCTTCATCATCATCATCATTTCCATTTTCTTTTTTACAAAATCAAACATTCATATTTTAGGGTAAAATCCCCTGTCTTTATAAATGAATTCCAAAGATAAAAATCCACCATTTTATCCACCATTTTATCACAATTCAACCTCTTTTACAACCTCACAATCATTCCCAAGAAACCATTTTGAAAACCCCTATTTTAATTTCAAAACCCAAACCCTAGGTTTCTCCAAAAAAAATTCCAAAGTCACAATGTTGTTTAGAAAAGCAAATAACTAAGTTAAAAATCATACTAAAGTATGGAGAAATCCCTACCTCAAAGCTAGAAGAGAAGGAAGAGAGTGGAGAAACCTCGACGAAGTCGAAAACTAACTTTGCTCCGATAAAATGGAAGCCCTAGGTGAGCTCTACTTTTTTATCAAATGAACTAGGGTGTAGCGATCAATGGAGCAAGGTGTATTTGAAGGTAAAAGATGAGTTTTAGAGAGAGAGGGTGTAAATTTAGGGTTTTGAAAAGTTTAGAGAGAGGGAGAGAGATATGAAAAAGTGACTCAAAAAGTGGATGTTTTGAATTGATATACTAGTAGACCGCTCAAGCGACTAGACACAAAAGTGAGACCGCTCAAGCGAACAAAATGACGCTCGAGCAAAGAATACCACCTTCCAGTACTTTTGCAGGCCTGCAAAAGTACTGAGAGTTCCAAAAGACCACTCGAGTGCAAGAAGTAGGATTGTTCAAAATTTTATCTGACCCGAAAAACCCGACTGACCCGGCCCAACCTGTCTACCTGCAGTCGATTTTGAACATTAATTCTGTTGGAATCGGATAAGAAAATACCAAAAGTTCATATTCTTGGTTGATTGTCGGGTCTCAAGTAATTGTATTCATTGAAATCGACCGACCGACCGAAATTTTATATAAAAAAATATTAGAGATGCATAGGTAGATGAACCGTTCTTTCTTGTCATTATTATTTTTTATTCTTTTCACACATAGGACTATGTGATTTCTTGATGGAAGAGCTAGTTCTTTACTTTTATTTAATTTTATATGGAACTAAAGAACTATTATTTAATTTTATATGGTACTTTGCGTTTTGTTGGTAAGAGAGCTAGTAGCTCTTGGTCAGAGAGCTAACTACCAGTCTTTTCATTTCAAATTTTTTTAATATTTATTTTTGAATAATGTTATATATATTAATTAGTGTATTAATAGACGATATGATATAGTTTTAGAGATTTTAAATATTTATAATTTTTATAATAAATGAGGTTAGTAATAAAGCAATAATGTTATAATATATATTGATACACTAATTGATATACCAATTGATATATAATAGTCCATTTAAATTTTATCTATTCTTACTTTTATTTAATTTTGGAGTGATTTAGAAAGTTAGTTAAAAGCTTCTTTTGTTTTTTTTGGGGACTTTTTTTTTTCTTTTTATGTGTAAAGGATATAAAAAATAATATGATCCAAAATGGATTAAAAGTTAACTACCTTCTCAAATCAACCCTTTGTATGATATTTATGTTTTCTTCATGAAAGAGCTAGTTGTTCTATCACAGACTAATCTTTTCATTTTTTAATTGTTTTTGTATATTGCTCTCTCTCCTTACTCTGTTCGATCACAGTCTAGTCTTTTCATTTTTTAATTATTTTTATATATTGTTCTCTCTTCTCACTTTGACCTCATTTGAATCATCTTCATCTTTCTCACCCTCCTTTGTGAGATGCAAGTATATCCTCTCTATCTCTTTCATTATATTTTCTTCTCTTTATCAATCTTCATCGAATACATTGATCACTGTTTTGCCGTTGATACAAGATCCATGACACCCATTACTACAAGATTGCTCCATTGTTATCATAGTTTTTTTTTTTTTGGTATTTCCTCTCACCATTTCCTTCCCTATTCAGATCTCTCCCTCACATTCCCTCACCTCTCAAATCTCCTGACCTCCTATACCCCTCTCAGATCTCCTCTTACTCTATAGATGAGGGTTATTCGCAACACCACTAGCCACTTAACCAATCAACCCTCAGTTTCTCTTGCTCTCTCTCATGTCTCTGTTTTCTGTGTGCACACCAACCGATTATGACCGTGAAAATCGTGGCCCAATACTTTGCGGTTTCAAACAGTACTCGGTCGAGAACAGATGCCATTTTTCTCCACCCAAAAAGGTCAGTTCAGTTGCCGGTTTGACAGTAAACTCGAGCCGACTCGACTCGTGAACAGCCCTAGCAAGAAGCACCGCTCGAGTCAAGACTGCTCGAGCGCAAGAAACACCGCTCGAGCTAAGAATGCCATACTCCCAGTAGTTTTGCAGACCTGCAAAAGTACTAGAAGTTCTCAAAGTTCACTCGAGCGAACAAGCCAAAATCTGGGCAACAATAGTTTTGAAAAACTAACTCCCAACCTATTTCAAACACAACCAAGACATTCCGATAACCAAACTCAACAAGGAATGAAACGAAATAAGACATGAATAACCATCAAGACAAGAAAACCCGGATCCAAAACAATGAACGGGTTGGATTTAAACCAGAATCGCTATAAAATAAACCAAAAAACAAAAATGTAATAGAAAGAAAAGAGGCAACGCTATTGATAAGATGGAGAGTCGGTATTTATCTGAGAGGAATTTTCAATGAGTTTTCTACAATAGTGGACAAGATTTTGATGAGTTTTTCGACAGTATTCTTTAGACATCGTCGAGTCGATTCCTCTTTTCATTGAGAGTTGACAGGAATTTTAATGATAGGTCGTCGATGCAATGCTTTTCATTGAGGCAATGGTGTTTACTGATGCAATAACCGTTGGCGTTCTTTTCAATAGGAGATGGACGGTCATGAAAAAGAGAGGATGTGCAAAATTTGGTGGGTTTGTCTTGGGTGTAATAATATTATGAATAGGGGTAAATTTGGTATTAAGTGGGGTGTTCAAAAAAATCTTATTGAAATTTAGGATTTAGGGTGGGGTCTCAAAGAAATGAGGGGCCCAAAGAAATTAGGTAGATACTAATGGCAACCCTCTTTACAAAATGCATTGTAGGATATAAGTAATGAATTTTCAAGATTGCCTTAATAACATTATGTTAATACCTATCTTGCCCTTATGCCCATTAATGGCCACTGCCACATATCTGGAAAGAATATACTTCACAACTAATGCTAATATATACAAATCAAAGATTCATATTAAATCCAACAATTTCTCCCCCCCAAATTTTTTTTATTATATTAACGCTAACTTGATAATAAAAGTAAAATAAAATAACCCATTTTAAAACAAGTATTTTGATTCTAAAAATAACAGCTTTTTATAAACAATTAGATTGTTTTAGGTGAAGAGTCTGATTTTGTATATATATTTTTGGTTTATGTAAATAAAAAAAATAAAACTCTTCACCTAAACAAAGAAATGTCTCAAACCATTCATCTACAACATCAACTAACTGTAAAAATAAAAAAAAAGTAAATAAAAACTCTGAGAAATAATTTTTTTGGTCATATACATACAATTATATCAGATTTCTCATTTTTTATGAAAAAATAATAAATAAATCATTTTTGTTTGTTTATAGAAGCTTCATTGATTTCTAGATCAACAACATATAAAACAAAAAACATTGAAGAGGAAGGATTGTTCAGCTACAATAAAAAGCATCTATAAAAAAATATAAAGAAAAGAAATCAATGACTTGACATAAACAATGAAAAGGGTCGAGGGTAAATTTGACTTTTTAATTCTTATCCCATCCCACAGGATATGATATAATAGAGGGATATACAATCCCACGGTGTATTATATACTCTTTAAAAAAAATTACAAACAAAGGATATGTGGTTCCAGGGTATAGGATATCCAATCTAGCCATTTATATCTTGAAAGTAAACAGGGAACTTTTTGGAAGTAATGTGACTTTTGTGGTTGAATTTACTAATAATGCTGTGTTTGGTTGGGAGATTTGGGGAGAGATTTGGAAAGGGAAATGGAAAAGGTAGGTGAAATGTGAATAAATCATGCTTATATTTCACATAGTTTCACACACCTTTTCCCTTTCCCTTTCCAAATACCTCTCCAAATCTCCCAACCAAACACAGCATAAATGTAATACTGTAAATTTGAATATGGAAGTCAGTCCATAAATTCAATTTTAAATTTTTTCATTTTAAAATTATGTGACTCAGAGTTCGTTGGCTCTAGAGTCATCAAAGGTTTTGTTGATGAATAACCAACCTACCATGCCCAACTCCTCTATTTTGTCCGAATCGAGTGTTGCTCCGAATGATGAACAGAGTATGGCAGAAGATGAAGAGCATCAAAAGTCCAAGAAATAGTAAGTTCTACTCTCAAGGATGTCGTCACCGTCACTCACAAAAAGAACAAGATCACATATGATCTGTGTGTTGAAAAAAATAAAAAAATAAATAAATAAACAAATAATCCTCACTCTTTCATCTCTTTAACTTGCACAGACGAGAAAAAAAATTAAGATATATACATTAAAAGAATTTGAACAGATAAAAATTCAGCCATGTTTATTTGTACAAATTATGGGACAAAATGAGTTACTATAATTTGTACAGATAGATTCAATTTTTTTGAACAGATAATTTCAACAGATAGGTTTTTTGAACAGATAATTTCAATAAATAGATTATTTGAACAAATAATAACAGATAGAATTTCAACAAATAGATATTTTAAACATATAGGTTATATATAAAAAAGTTTAACAAATATTGTCTTTTTTACCAATAAATGTCCTTATTACCAAATAAGACTGAGAAAATTTCATTTTAATTACTATTGTCTTTTTCTCGATTTTCAATGACACCCCCAAACTTTGAATAATTTCAATTATACCCCCAAAATTTTTGAAATTGTATCATTTTTACCCCTACAGTCACATTTGTAACAGAAAAAGTTAAAAAAAAAAACTACATTTTGGATTCAAATTTCAAAAGAAATATGCAAACTCACCCTCTCCTATCCAAACTCACCCTCTTTTATCACCACTTTCACTTCTTCCCCCAGCAACCGTCATTCCCTATCCATTTCCCACTCTAGCCACCCTCCTCCTCCCTCTCCTACTGTCATCTTCTACAATGACCATAAATTTTTTCATAAATTGTTATCCATAATTTAAAATCATAAATGAATGTCATTGATATATCAAAGAAACCATTCTAGGTTTATCAATGAAACCATTCTCAATGCCATGTAACCCAAAACTCCAAAACCTCCATACATCAAAGAAATGAATGTCATTGATAAACCCATAATTTTCCCAAGCGCTGCCACCACCACCAAACCACCACTTCAAACCATTTTATCTCCTTCGTCATAACTCCATTTCGCCTTATTTTTACATAGTTGGATTCACCTCACGGCTTAGTTTTCGTATCACCTCTCACACGTCTCGTTCGTATCACCTCTCCGAAAGTTGATAAAATAAAATAATAAGACTTTTCTTTCTCGTTTTTGACTTTTCTTCAAGCCATCTTTCGAATTTCATATCTTTCTCGATTCTTGACAGTTCTACTTCATTATTTCACCATTCTCTTCACATTACTTTCTACTTTTTCCTACACTACCTCGCCTTCTCACTTCTTTGTGTAATGAGCGGTTTCGGTATGCCGAAAGTTGTTCGAAAACTAACTTCGAAAATTCTGAAACATTCATCTTCTGTTTCTTTCTCCTCTATCTTCCTCATTCTTCTTCTTCTTCTTCTTCTTCTTCTTCTTCACTTATAACATGATGTGAAACATGGTTCTAAGTGGTAACGGAGTTGGTGATAGTGGTGGCGGCGGTCCGACGATAGCTGCGAAACTTGTGGTAATGGTGGTCGTAGAGCTTGATAGTAGTGGTAATGGAACTTGGTTGTGAAAAAGGTGGATTTGGTGTTGAAAGGTGGTGGTGATGGTGATGCTCATGGTGGCGGTAATGGAGTTCAGTGGTAGTGAAGTTGGTGGTTTAAGTGGTAATATTGGTGAAGTTGATAAAGGTGATGAAGTTGATGAAGAGATGATATGTGTGTATATATAGATAGATAGATACATAATTGATATAATTGATATGTGTTTGAGAGACTATTGAATGAGTGAAGTTGGGTTTGAGAAAAGTTGATGAAGAGATGATACACACGCATACACACACATATATATTGAATGAGTGAATTGGGTTGAGAGAAGTTGTGTTGGAGAATTAAGTTATTGCGGTGGTGGTGACAGCGCTTGCAAGGGAGGAGGAAAGGGAAGAATTTAAGGAAGATGAGAAATGGTGCGTTTGAGTAAGAGATGGTGGGTTGACATCTTTCTTTAAATTTTGGGGTCAAAATGTAATTTTTTTTAACTTTTTCCGTTACAAATGTGACGGTAGGGATAAAAATGATAAGATTTCAAAAATTTTGAGAGTAAAATTGAAATTATTTAAAAATTTAAAAGTGTCATTGAAATCCAAGGAAAAATATAGGGGTAAAAATAAATTTTTCGCAATAAAATTTTCCCAATAAAATTTTTCCTTAATGTAATACCTTACACACCCTCTTTAAATTAGACTTTTCACATATTCTCTTTGAATATTGGAACAATTATGTTGCTTAGACAATTATAAAAAGAACTAAACTAGGCAGCCCACCTCTCCTAGCGTTTTTATTTTTTCATTATTTATAATTTTGAAATTATAAAAAACAAAAACAAGCAAAATGAAAATGTTTACTTTCTTTCCCTATTTAGGTGCACCAGAAGGGTTTGAAAAACCAGTAAGGTTAAACTTTTCTTTATCCTTTCAAAATTTAAATTTGATGGAACTGTTTAGGTTTGTGGAACTTATCACAAATTTTATTTCGATAATTTAAATTGTTCATTTTATAAAACTTTCCATATATATCATTTATGAAAAAAAAAATTAAATCAATCCGATAATAATAATCTTTTATTTTATTGCGTCTGTTTTCAAAAAAAATAGATGATCTTTTTTTTTAAATGCATTTTTTATTTATTTTTTCAGAGACAAATATAACAAAATAAAAGCATTACAATTATAAGATTGAATTAATTTTTTTCATAAATGATATACACAAAAGTCTCTACAAAATATACGATTTAATTCATCAAAATAGAATCTATAGTGAGCCTCACAGGCCCAAACAGAATCCCACCCCATAATGAAAAGTGAAAAAGGAAAATGGAAAGAAAGAATATTTCAAATTTTTAACTTTTTAGTTCTAATCATTTTTATTTTTCATAATTTTCACTCATTTTGTTCTGCACAAATAAATAAGTGGTGGAAAATAATTAAACTTTTCCTCTTCTTTGTTTTCTTTTCCTTCTAATTTTCCCTTTTCTCATCCACAGCCAAACACAGCTTACACATAATAAGCTTTCACTTGTTTTTTTGTTTGGAAAAATTACTCATAGGTCCTGTTTCAAATATATGTACACCATTTAATCCAACAATTTTTTTGAGTAGATCCAAAAGTTTTACTTTTCCCCTCTCTCTCTGCTTTTTGCCTCATTCTTTACGTTTTCCTCTCTCTTTTTTTCTTCTACGTTTTCCTCTCCTTTTCTTTGTCATGGACGACGACCGGTGATCACACCTTTCTTATTTTCTTTCTCTTTCTCTTTTTCTTTCTAATATATAGTCACTGGTGATCGATGACCACCATTGTTTGGGGTTCACCGGCGATCACCAACCATCGACATCAACTCGTGACTTTATCCTCACCGACGGAGAAGAAGATGAGTAGATCTACTCAAATCTGATGAATAGATCTACATAAGATCCGACTAGATCTAAACTAAAAATAGTTGTCAGAGTACAATATTCTTTCTATATCTATTCTTTTCTTCGATTTCTCAGTTTTTTCTACATTTTCTCTATTACACAAGTCTATTTTTCTGTTTTAATGGAGAAAATTTTCAAATTTTGAATAAGTTGTTTTCAAGTATTAGTTACAGGCAGTGAAAACTATAAAATTTTGCAGTTTCAATTTTTTTTGGTGCTGGAATGAATCATGGTTTAAAATTATAAAATTTTACAATTTCATAACATTCTTTTGAACTGTAAAATTTTACAGTTTCATAACATGTTTTTCAGCTTGATTAATAAGGATAAATGCTTAATAGATTTTTGCTCTGAAATTGTAACATTTTACAGTTTCAAAATTTGTTTTTCAGTATGATTAATATTAGAGATTATTTGTTTAAACCCTACAAAAATTGAAAATTAACATATGTTTTTTCCATTGTTGCTGTTTTTTGTTGTTACATTTTTTTTTTCTTTTAGTTTATCAATATTTAGGACATTTTGTTATGTTTTTACGTTCTAATTTCTCCATTTATTCTTTTTTTTTTTTTGTTGGCAATATTCTGGACTTTCATTGGCGTTCATAACAGTCCGTCGACTTTCCGGTGATGTTGAACATTCCAGCGAGTCTCCGGTAACCGTCTGACAGAAGTCCGACGGTAGTGGATTATAACAGCATCTGTAATTTTTTTTTATAAAAAAATAGAATTTTTTGGTAACAATTAAAAATATATAGGACTAATTGGTACAAATATTTTATTTTGAGATTAGATAGATTTTGAACTTTATATATGGGACTTATTGGTAAATTCTCCTTTATTTTTCCTTGATGAAACACAATTTAGAATTCGAAGATGCGACATGGGCCTTGATCGGTCCAAGTCCAAATGAAGTGCCTATTTCGTTTGAATCTCTTTCAACTTCGAGATCACAAACATTCAGGCTCATAGAACCAACATCTATCTATAAATTTTGAAGAATGTGATGCTTTTTTATTTCATTTTCTTAGGGTAAATTAAATTGACCTTCTTAACTTTTAAAAAAAATATAATAAGTTTTACAAAATTAGTATAATTACATTAAACTTTTTAAAATTTTAAGATTTTAATTCACTTAACAATTGATGGTATTTCATAAAAATTTTATTAGTCATATGGACAAAAAAAATGATATTGTCATTTTTTTTGATTAAATTTATATTTTTTAATTTATCTTTATATATTCACACTATCTACATTAATTTCGATTTCTTTAACCTTATTAAAACAGTAATCGTTGTAATTATACCAAAAATGCAAAACTTATTATATTTTGTTTTATTAGTGTATTTGGAACCATCCATTAATCTTTTCTAAGCAATTTTCTATTATCCCAATAATACCCTTCCATCACTTAAAAGTAGAAAGTGCAAAGTAGACACTGTTAGCCTGGTTTACAAGAAAGCAATAATAGTAGAAAGAAAAATGCCTCAGACCCCCAGTGGGGGTCACTGGGGGTCATGAATGGTGGCTTCCCATTGGTTAAAAAAAAAAAACTATTTTTTTTTTCTTTCTGATCTTTTTTTTCCTCTCAATTTCCTCTTTCTGATCTTTTCCCTCCCCCAGTGGGGGTCTGTAGCATAACCGTAGTAGAAAAGATCAGTTTGGTGGTTAACCAAATTAATTCTAACTGCACTAACAATCTGTGGGTTATCCATCTATTGCCATGATTATTAATTATGATTGAATGGAGGACATGACATAGGTATGTTCTTTTTTTCGTTCTAGTTGGTGAAATTGAATGAACATTTTTACGTATGAAGTTCAAAAACATGATGTAATCATCATGATATAATTTAACAAATGTTTACTTGATTTTGAATATTTTAATTGTAATGGTTAAGACTCGAAAATCAAGTTTTTCATTATCATTTAAAGTTATTTTTTCAATTTATAACTGTCAAAGAAAAGAACTTCTTTAACAGAAAGAAGAGTCATGATCGAATACACTACAAAATATAAGAATTTTATAACTACTACGATTTCGGTCCATAACAAAATACCATAAAATTTTATAATGTTCGTAACAAAATACCACAAAATCTTATAATTAATACCAATTTAGTTTATAACAAAAATTTTAAAAATCAAAAGAATCACATAACCAACCACTATAAAACCTCATAATTAAGTTTGTCACAAATTTAATCATCACAACATTTCACAATTAAATATTTTATAACTAAAATTAGAAGATTTCATAACTAGTGTTTATGATACTTTTAGAATTTTCCAAGAGACTATTATGATATGTATGAGCACCACACAAGTGTGTTCAATGTATTCTATTGGCACATGATTATAGTTAGGGAGAGCTAGCAATGTGATGATTGAACTCTACACTAAACGCAGTAGAGCATACCATTATGAAGTTTGATCAAGAAGAATTCACTTCGATTTGAATCCATATCCAAATTATTACATGGAATTTTTTAATTAAGAAATCTTGGGGTTAAATAGAATTTGTGCTCATACATTTTATCCTATATTTCATATTAATTCCTCAGTTTTCAATTGTAATATCGAACTCCTATTCTTACAATTAAACTGTAATGTCACATGTTCATGACTTTCTATTATACGAATTGATGGAAAATGTTCATATGACACACACATAATTCCATTTACAAATACCATGTTTATATTTTTTTTATCCCCATGTAATAGTGACTCATCGAAGAATGACATTACAACTTAATTCTAAGTATAAAGTGTAGATAATTATAATTAAATAAGAGTAACTAATATGAAATTTAAGATGAACTTAACCCATAAATCTTGCTTTGTCGTAGACACATATTTATATATATTTGTCAAGAAATGGAAAAGGGATAAGAGATGGGATTAAGAGGTCAAGTGTTAAGCTTGATTAACCCTTAAGAATCTGGTTCTTTTTCACTACACCATTAAAATAATTCTATATATACCAACAATTTTACTAAAAATCTTATTAAAAAAACAAATGGTCAAATATGATTGGTTGTCAAAAAAAATAATATAACCCTTAGAAATATGGTGAAATATTGTAACAAGTATATTACATAAAAAGTAAATATCTACAAAATATTCAACCTCATCCAAACCAAACCTTCAAGATCCAATCCATTTTTATTTTACTTCATTGAAGTATGGTAATATGAATTTCATGGGATTTCTCTCTTATTGAAGTTTATGCCAAAACATATATAATTTCAGTTTTCTGATAGGCACTTGAAATGATTTTTGTTGTGTCTCTAGGCACTAGCTATTTACACAAATCATTCTCTAAAAGTTGCTATACCAGTAGATCTCTCCCTTTTCTTCTTTTAGAAGGTAAGTTACTACCAAACTTCAAATCCCACTTCAACTTAAAGTGTCACTAATGAGAGTGAAAAATCCAGTCTGTAATGGACACATCTATCATGATGCCTAGGCCTCGTTTGGGAACAGGCTAATTTAGTAACTTTTTGGCTATTTGACTAAAAAAATAGGTAAAAAAGACTTATATGTTTGGGATGACTTTTTGGCTAATTACGAAAAGATGTGCAAAAAGTAGAGAGAAAAGAGAATCTTTGATTTTTTGGTATGAGTTGTTGGCTTTTTGGCTAAAAGAGTAACTTTTTAGCTTTTTGCCTAAAAAGGTAAGTCCATCAAAATAGAAATTGATAGAAAGCTACATCCCAACTGGAAGGACATTAATGCCACAATTTAAAATGCTTGAACTACATTGGTCAATAAAACCAGCTCATGTACATTGTTGTTTTTGTAATTGAAAACTCATAATATCTAAGTAGAATTTGAAAGTATTACTTCTTCAATTTCAAGATAATTAATTTTTTAATTATTTAAATTATTTTTTCAACATACAAGTTATATCAAACAGTTGACAAAAAAATACAAAATAAAAAAGTTATAAGAATATCTCTAACGCAACTGCCATAATCATATAATATAGCAGTTTGGACCTCCAAAAAAATAATAATAATAATAAAAATAAAAATAAAAATAAAAAAACAGCTCAAATACAATTGCCATAGGAGATGCTAAATTTTGGTGTTGTTATGGCTTTTTCCCCAAAATAAAATACAAGGTTTGGCAAGCTGTCAAAAATCCTTCTCTCTATCTCACTTTTATTGGGGTCATTTGTATCTGATTTTTGTGAAAGTAGCATTTCTCCATTATAATAGAATTACCAAATTTTAATATTTTGAGTACTTCAGCATATTAAGGTCTCATTTGGTATATGGGTTGGACTAAATTGACTAAGAAAAAGATAAAATAGGTTAATTTAGTCAATAAAATAAAATGTCATATTTAAATCATAATAATTTTATTTTTTCTCTCATAATTATCAAATCAATTACAGTACAAAAAAATAAAAATAAAAATTTATCCTAAACATAACTTTTTTAATCAAGTTAAAATAGCCAAAAATCAAGTTTATTTTTTTTATCCCAAACGAGGCCTGAATTTCAATTTTGACAATTCATCATTAAGTAGCTCTAAACAACCCAAATTAAGGAGGGATAAACTCCCCTCCATACCTCACCTCTCCATATTTCTCCATACTCATTTTATGAATTTTAATTCGAATACACACAGATGATCTGAGCCATCTATGTCGTAGGGCTTGCAATAAAGGTCATTCATGCAAAAAAAATTAGTTTTATTGAACAACTATAAATATGGGAACAAATCGCATTTTATTTTATAAAATAGATGGTTTAAATTTAATTATATTTACCATTCATTTTATAAAACATAATACGATTTATTTTTGTATTTATAATTTTCTAATGAGTTTATTTTTTGTATGAATGATCTTTATTGTAGGGTCTACAAGATAAACAGTTCAAATCATTGATACAGATCCGAATTGAAATTTACAAGAAGAGTATGAAGATGTATACTACATCAAAATTGGCCTTTAGCGGCGGTTTTTTGCCGCCACTAACGACGGTAATTTAGGACTGCCGTTTATACTTGTGTCGGAAAAGGTACAACCGTCGTAAAAAGGTAAATTACCATTGTTAAAAGTCGACCAAAAACGGCAGTTCTTTACCGCCGTAAATAGGTTCAAATTTTAAAAAAAGTAATTCTCTCTTCTTGCACCCCCAGGTCTCGAACCTTTGACCTTTAATCCACGCATGCCAACCACTTCACTACAGCCACTCTATATGAAATATATTCCCTAAATAAATATTTAAACATTACTTTTGCTTTATTGTAGATGGTCATATTCAACCTCTGGCCGCGTGTGGTCACCACTCACCGGAGTTCTGCCGAAACTCTGCCGGCAAAGACCGTCGTCATTAACGGCGGTAATGAGAGGGCTTTAGCGGCGGTTTCGTTACCGTCGATAAAAGAGGGCTTTAGTAGCAGTTTTTTTAACGGCGGTAACGAAACCACCATTAAAGATACATTAATAGCGGTTTCGTTACCGCCGTTAATAGTATCTTTAACGGCTGTAACGAAAACCGCCGTTAATGTCCTGTTTTGGCGTAGTAAGATAAGGTATGGAGGGGAGCTTATCCCGATTAATGGGTGATTATTCGGTAATCTGGGAGTATGGCTACATAGTAACCCATGGTAGTATGATTGGTAGAGAATGTGGAGTATTAATTATTTGTATTAGGTGATTGAAAAATATAATGAGACATAATAAATTGTGATTGGTAAGAAACAAAAATGTTTAAGACCTCCTTTCCCCTCACCCCTTTGACCCCCTCTCTTTTTTAATTGGCTACTTTTTCTTTTTCTTTTTTTTTTTTCCTTCTCCTCTAATCACCGCCCACCACGTGTGTGTGGGAGTTGTGGGGTGGTGATTGGAGGAGGTCTCTATCAATGCTCGGTAAGAAAATATGATCATGTGATATTCCAAAATTACTGATTAATTTTCCCATATTAAGATACTCTGTAGGAATAATGATGATTCCATTAATCTTGCAATGGTAATTTATTCCCAAAACATAATTAATTGCTTTAACTCCAAAATAATCACTTTTACAATAATCTTAAGAGTTATGTTAGGCATTTCAAATAAATTATCAATTTTTTTTATCAAATCTCTTACATGGGTATGGAATTCACGCACATGTGATTTGTATGATTTGATGTGTATGAATCTCACACTCATATAAAAAATTTGATAATTTAATTAAGATGCATAGCATTTTCTAATCTTAATTATTGCGAGACAAGAATGTTATTGTCGAGAATCGTACGGAGTTACAACAAACAAAGAGCCCTTTTACTGACAACGAAAAGTTTCTATGAAAATTGTTACCAAAATATCAATTTCACTAGGTGGCATCTCACATTTTTAATATGTGCTCTTTTGGAAAGTTGGTAAAAAATTAATTTTTAATTTTTTATTAATTTTGAGTCACATCACTTCTCACATAACTTACACACAAAAAAATAAAATAAGTTAAAAAAGTCAAAAAATTAATTTTTTACTAACTTCTCAAAACACCCCAATATAATAAATAAATAAAGAGTAAATTACCCTCCCTCCTATTAAAATTTGGAAAAAAAAATATAAAGGTAAATTATAAATAACTAACTTCTCAAAACACCCCAATATAATAAATAAATAAAGAGTAATAAATTACCCTCCCTCCTATTAAAATTTGGAAAAAAAAATATAAAGGTAAATTATAAATATATTTTTTAGAATTTATTTAAAATATAAACTACTCTTTATAATTTTGAAAATTATGTCTCTCCTCTTGAAATTTATAATTTCATAGCAAATATCTACTGTTATTAATAAATTATTAAATCAATTAACAGTTTTTAATGATATCAAAAATTTATTTCAATTTAGGTAATTTTATTATTGTATATGAAAGTAATAAGGAATTTTATTTTTTCAATTAATTTTGTTAAATAAAAAACTCTGACAATGAGGTATTTGTAATTTTCAAAACCACATAGGCAACTCATATTTTAAACAAATCTCAAGGAGTGTATTTGTAATTTATTCAAAATATAATTAGTCCCACACTTTTGATATAATTGCATTGATCTCCCTTGATGTTTTAATTTATATAATAGTTAAGTCATTTTTATCAATAATTGTTAGTTGTCATTTTTTTTTTTTACTAAAATGTATATTTATTTTTGTTTATTTCAGTGTTGGCTTATTATCTATATTAGTTTCAATCACTTTAACCTTATTAAAAGAAATATCAATGTAATTATGTTAATAATAAGAGGTTAATTGTAAAGAGTGGTAAGTGTAATTTATTTAAAAGAGAAATGTTAGAGACCCATAATTTAAACCCTAAATTAACTCATAATGATATGGCAAAGTAGTGGGGTCTTAGGATGAAAGGTGGTTGCTATGCCATTTGCACATCAATCATTGTTGTTCAGGCAATGAGGTCTACTTCGGGTCTTATTTCAATGATCTGAACTGTTCAATATTTAGAATTTTTTGAGTAGAACATCCATGTAAAAAACAAGTTTATTGGGCATCAGTAACACTATGATCAAAAGAATTTTGTATTAGTAAAAATAAATGATAAGTGTAAATTTGAATATAAAACTAATATACAAAATTGATTTGATCATAATATTACCAATGTCCGATCAATTTAATTTTTTACTAGAATGTTTTACTCAAAAAACCCTAAATATGAACAGTTTAGATAATTGAAGTAGGACCCAAAGTGGGTCCTATTGCCCGAATAATAGTGACTGCTGTGCAAATGGCACAACAACCACCCTTATCCGGGGTTCTACATAATTGTGTAGATGATAAATCAAAAGTTAACATCTATGATGCCACATTATTATTGATCAAATTGGGGAACTCTTTTAGGATCACAACCATTTTCCTTTTCAAAAAATAACAATCAAACTTCCGAGAAACACTATGGTGCATTCCTTTCAAAGGGTGTATACCATATGCACCTTATAATTAAAGAAAAATGGCATAATTTCATATTTTTTGAGTGATAACTAAAAAAAAAATGTCATAACTAAACACAACATGAGACATAACTAAAGATCTCATGAACCATAACTAAAATAATGTCATAAATAAATAAATAAAATGATCATAACTAAAGAAAAAAATAATATAACTAGAGACACATATGTTACAAAAAATTTCGGGCAAATTACAAACACCCCCTCGAGGTTTGGTAAAAATACAGATTCCCCCTGAGGTTTGAGAAATTACAAATTGCCCCCTGAGGGTCAAATTTTCATAACAAATTAGGAGAAATTAGGGGGGAATCTGTATGAAAATAAAAACCTCATGGAGCAATTTATTATGGAAATATAAACCTCAGGGGGTGGGATGTAATTTTTCAAACTTCAGGAGAGAATCTGTATTTTCACCAAACCTCAAGAGGGTGCTTGTAATTTGCCCAAAAATTTCAATGGGGGTATATATTAGAATTCAACAATGGTAGGTATCATGAAAAACTTTTCATGAAAATAATCATGAAAGCTTTGTGACCTTTGAATTATACTTAGAATAAAACACCACACACAAATGAAGGTAATCTAAGGATCATAACTTTTTCATAACCATTTTCATGAAAAAAATTTCATCATTCCTAACTTTTTTTTTCTTTTTTTTTCATTAGAATTTCCCCAAACTTCCTCAACACTTTTCATTGGCTCTATAGCTTTTCCCACAAAAGAAAAAAAATACCAAAACAGGGTATTATTTACATATAAAAGAGCAAAACAGACCAAACAATCTAAACCATTGCAACAATGGGTGATAATCTTGAGCATGAAAACCCTCCTCCTCAGGTGATCATGCCCAGGGTCATAACCTTGCTCTCTTCTCTCCTTCACAGAGTGGCCGAGTCCAACGATCTCAACCGTCCCTTTGATGCCCAGAAAGTCTCTGTATTTCATGGCCTCGCCAGACCTACAATCTCAATCCAAAGCTACCTAGAGAGGATCTTCAAGTTCGCCAATTGTAGCTCATCGTGCTTCGTTGTCGCCTACATTTATCTTGATCGGTTCGTGCACAGCCAACCACTTTTGCCGATCAATTCCTTCAATGTGCATCGGTTGCTCATTACCAGTGTCTTGGTTTCTGTCAAGTTCATGGATGATATGTGAGTTCTCTTCACTTTTCTTCTTTTTTTTTTTTTTTTAGTGATTGAAATTCTTTGATCTATTCTTGTGGTTATACATGAATTATTTAGTTTTTTAGTTAGCAAAGTGGATTTAGATGTTAACTTAATTGTATTGAAGTTTGTTTTTTTGTTGGGAGCTTCCTCTATCAATTAAACTTAGAATAAATATTTTTAAAAAAAGGTCAAATTTTAAAATGTGTAGATTTGATTCATTATGTGTAATTCACACTATGCTAAATTTAAATACTCCTATATACATTAATTGAAATTCTTATGTACATACATTTCTAAAGTTAAATTGGGCTGTCATATGAATTTGTATGTAATTCTCCCACTTCAATTTGATCATTCTTTTTTCTATTTTCATTCAATTGAATTCTAGGTTTATACTTCTTTGATTTTATTTTTTTTAAAATTTCTCTTGTGAATTGACTTTCCTTAATTTATTTATTTCCTTATATCCTTTTTTTTTTCCATTGCCATCAAATGAATAAGATCTTCTTCTCTTTTTTTTTTTGACTTGTATATTTACATATGTTTGATTATTATCTTCTTTCAAAAGTGGGTAATCATATATTTATATTTTATTTTTGTTAAGACCGGGAGCTAAAGTTATGTTTGTTTTTTTTTGTAAACAATATAATTTTTAAAGTTCTGTTTAAACCCAAAAAATAATAATAATAATAATATTAGAGCATTTGTTGTCATAGAATGAATCTGGTTAGTCCACAACCAATCATGAAGTGAACACAAATAACAAAGCTAAGTTAAAGTAATAATAAATCTAGGTTAATTCTACAAACACATTAATCTGATCATAAAAGTGGTTACCCATAGCATTGTGAGTGTTTTGTGTTTAACTTTATGATTAAATAATATATAAATTATATAAAATATATTAATTATTACGCCGAGCCTAGCCGGGCTCAAAGACTAATATTTTCAATCTCAATCCATTTAATACAGAGACCTAAAAGTTAAGTTTAGCTTAGCTTAGCCTTACGAATTTATATTACATATCAATCCTAGCTTCCTAAAAATGCAAGTTTGTTAGATCATGCTCACCCACCCCTACTCTAGGTACACCCCACTCTTACTTGTAAACAATTTAATATTTTCATTGGAACACTTATTCACTTATTAAATTAACAAAACTTGTAACAAATAAAATTAAATCTTATTTTTTATCATTTATTTTTCGTTAGTAATACACATTCTAACACACTTTTAACATTCCATTAGAGATATGACTCTTAAACAAACCAAACTATTTCGTTGGAGATTGATTCGTTAAGTAAATAAGTCAAATTTAAATAAAATTTCAAATTCGTCAAATTTTCAAGTTAAGGTTGAATAACTTACCACTCGACTCAATAAACTCATATATGCACTATAAAAAAAAATCAAGTTATTCAAACTCGACTTGTATTTGGTTAGTTAAACACTCATTTGAGATTGACTCATTATATAAATAAGCTAAAGCGTATATATTATCAAATCAACAATTTACTACACGATTCGATTCGTTTTAAACCATGATTAGATCTAGAATTGTGGAAGCCAAAATGGGCGAGAAATAGAAGGCATGGCGCATAATGCGGGAGGCATGTGAAAACATGGGGTGATTTCGTAAAGATATCGAGGAGACTGAGTCCCACACCAAAGATGTAGTTGTGGTGTTGTTGGCATTGTCTTTGTCTGTCTGTCATCAATGAACACATTACCTGGATACATAAATATGCACACATGTTGTATATTACATGTATTGTCGTTATTAGCATTTTGACAGCCCCATTGAGCCCGTGCATCCTGCACAGCTGTCTTGTGTTGTGTTTGTGTTTGTGTGTGTGGTTGTGTGGAAAAGGTCACATATTACTACTATACTATTACTACTTTTCTAGTTGGCTGTTTTAATGATTTATAAAGTTTAGAAAAGGAAAAAAAAAATGTTTAAGAGAACACAGCTTTGCTTCTTCTTTGCACAATTCACGCTACTCCTTTGACTATCCCCCCAACCCACCCCATTCTTTTGCTGTGTGACAACCACCATCCATCCTATCTTCACGCCTCAATCTTTCTTTTTTATATTCTTTTTAATTTTATACTTCTAATATAATTACGCTAGAGATCTCAAAAATACAAAAATGCTAGAGATCTCAAAAATTCTACCAAAAGTTCTACCAAATGTCTCACATAGGTGTGAGACCTATTATAACCCACATTGTGTGGGTCTCACACCCATGTGAGACATTTGGTAGAATTTTTGGAATATCTAGCATTACTCTTAAAATAAGAAGGTTCGCATATTGTGAACGTTCACATCATTACATTAGATGAAAGAGAATTTTTTGAAAGGTGTTGTGAACATTCACATCAGATGAGAAAGAATATTCACATTATTTTTAATGTGTTGTTAATTAAAAATATATTCACATTATATAATAAGATAAAATAATAACATCAATATTATTTAATTTGTGTATGAAATTTCTTATGCCATGATCCTTTCCTTTATCTCTCTCCCACCTTCCTAACATTAAATATCAACATTAAATATAAGGGCATAAGAGTCTAAAAAAATAGTGTAAATCAAGAAAAAAGACTTAATGGAATAAAAGTATAAATACGTGGAACTAAGTGGGTTAAAAAATTCCTTCATAGATTTTTTGAGTTAGAACACTTTTAAATGAGATTTATCAATAAAAATTCTTTTTTGTAATTATCAATTTTGAAAATATGTTAAAAAAAAAAAAAAAAAATTGTGACAAACTTTTGAACTATCTGTTTTATATAACATAATAGTTTATGTAGAAATACCTTAAAATAATTTGTAATGCAAGTATATGCAAATTGAGTAGGGGTGCAACTCGGGCGGGCTCAACCCGAGCAACCCGAGCCCAGCCCGAGTTTTTTTAGGGTTTGGGCAACTATATCTTGTAATCTGGACGGGCTTGGGCAGATTTTTGATGCCCGAATTGCAATTCGGGCATCAAAAATCTGCCCAAGCCCGTCCAGATTACAAGATATAGTTGCCCAAGCCCTAAAAAAACTCGGGCTGGGCTCGGGTTGCTCGGGTTGAGCCCGCCCGAGTTGCACCCCTATTATTAGGTCTTAAAAATGCTTAGGATGCAATGAGTATGCTACAATGCACTCGAGAACACTTAACAAAACTTGCTTAAAACAATGGTCTTGCTCGAGCGCAACTTACTTCGCTCGAGCGGTCTATAAACTTTGCAAAAGTACTGGTTGTTTGATTTTTCCACTCGAGACTAGCTCAAGCGTGAGATTGAGGTCCTTACTTGAGCGCAACTCTTATCGCTTGAGCAGTCTGCAAAATGTATAAACTTCTGGGAGCATGCAATTTGGTGAAACGGGTGTTGCTGCTGCTTGAGCTGGCAAGTATTGCTAATCCGTGGAATAAGTCTGAGAAAATCAATTATTACTTTGTGGCAGGAATAACAATCCTGTTAAAAAAGAAAAAAGAAAATAGGAACATATGCTTTTCACCTTGAACTAGTTGGGGTGAGTTATATTGCGAGTTAGTAAGTTGTTTATAATTATTTATTTATTAATATATATTTTTTTAATTTTAAGAATTTATATGAGAATATTTGGTGTAATTTCTACTTATAATTTATAAGGGAGAAATAGTTTAAATATGAAGAAAATTAAGATTTTAAAAATTGGAAAAGAATATACTTTTAATTTTTTATTTTTTGATTATTAATTTTCAGTTTAAGAAGTGTGGTGAAAAACAGATCCATTGCTAGGATCTACATAATGACTCGTGCATCATATGAACTTTTTCATCATAGACTAACACTTGTTCACTCAATTGTTAACAGTATTTTTTGTTTTCTAAATGAATGAGTGACCAAATAGAGAATTCGTTTTTTTTTTGTCTTTTATTAGTAATTTAATTTTTTATTCTTAGCACAATAGGGCCATCCTTTTTTTAATATTCTTAATTTGTGATTTTCATGGGTTTATATGAATATAATTTCCTTCTGAATGTTAATATGTTCCTACTTTGTCTTGGAATTCTAGGTATTACAACAATGCTTACTATGCCAAGGTTGGGGGAATCAGCACAAGGGAAATGAACCTCCTTGAAGTGGATTTCTTGTTTGGTTTGGGCTTCCAATTGAACGTGACACCAAACACATTCCATACCTACTGTTGTTGTCTCCAAACAGAGATGTTGCAATTGGGATCTCCTCTAAATATAGTGAGAACACCAAAGCTCCATTGTTGCTCTAGTGAAGATGAAACCACCCATCAACAGCAATTGGCTGTGTAGTGGGTGTTTGGATGCATTTTGAACCTATATGAAGACCTAGTTTTGTGAAAACCAATGATGCACTCAAACCCATGTAAGCTCAAGGACATGTTCAAAGTCATAAGTGTATTGGCCAACAAAAAAAAGTTCCAAATTTCTCCATCTCATTGACTTTAATGTGGTATTAAGCAAAATCCATCTAATGGCATGCTCAAAGCTCATTATTAAGCTTAATCTTGCCCAATTAGAGCCCTATTGTCCTTTAATTTTCTTCTTTGTCATCTAAATTTGGACATTCTCACCTATATGGATAGTTAGAATTTTTATTGAGAAGTATAACACAAACAACATAGAGTATATATGTAAAATGAGATAACAAGACTTTAACTTGGAAAAACTTGAAATCAAATTTTGATACTATGTTAGATCATCAAACATTATATCAAGCTAACAAGATTGATATTACAAAGAGTGGTAGTTTAGCGGGTGGGAGCTCACTCCCACTGTGTTCTTTGTTCCGTACACTTGTTAGACCGGGGTTAGGTTATAACGCAAATATTTTGTGTAATGATGACATCATCTTATGTGATATCATCTACCAATAAAAAGTCATAAATAAAATTGGATGGACAAACTTTGTCTCCCACTATTTCAAGACTATTAT
Organism: Camellia sinensis; assembly: GCF_004153795.1. NCBI lineage: Eukaryota > Viridiplantae > Streptophyta > Magnoliopsida > Ericales > Theaceae > Camellia > Camellia sinensis. The sequence continues at coordinate 28,580 of NW_021033846.1, forward strand.
AGGCCCTACCACAAATAAAGATCGTTAGATAATGATACCACCATATGATATTACTGTTATATTTAATATTTACTTCGACTTGAAGGAGTACTTACAATTTCCCATGTATACCTCCGCTTTGTCAAGCATTTCTAGGCCCTTCTTCCTCAGTTCCTCAAAAGGTAGAGACTTATTTGGTCACTTCCAATGAAAGGACACTTCGTCAAGAATAATATTAGTAATCATGAAAAAAATATTATAAAATATATCATAAAGATTTTACATCATTTAATTAGTGTGTCGTATTTTATTATATATGTAATCCAAATATAAAAAATCTTTCATAATCATTTTCATAATATGTTTTTCATAATTCTTAACATTACTCCATTGTCAAGCATGTCTAGGCCCTTTTTAAGTTCCTACGCAACTCTTTATGGCTATGTTTGGTAGGGCTTATTTCCAACTTATTTCAGCTTTTAACTTAATTTAAGCTATTTTGATGTGTTTGGTTCAGTTTAACAATACAGTTTATAACTTTTTGTAAGTCAAAAATCAACTTATTCTTTGAGTAGGGGAGGAGAAGCTTGATTTATAAGTAAAAAATCAGCTTATGTTCACAATTTAAGCTATTTTGATGTGTTTGGTTCAGCTTAACAATACAGTTTATAACTTTTTGTAAGTCAAAAATCAACTTATTCTTTGAGTGGTGGAGGAGAAACTTAATTTATAAGTAAAAAATCAGCTTATGTTCACAGCTATAAGTTATAAGCTGTTAAGTTATAAGTTATAATCAGTTTCCCCCAACTCTACCAAACATGGCCTATATTTGGTTCCTCAGCGGGGAGATACTCCTTTGGTCACTAGCAAGGAAAGGAAAATTGCTACATGCAAGATTGATCTTTTTTTTGATATGTAATGCAAGATTGAAATGTTTTGGCAATAGTTAAAAAGTTAACTTTTTTTTCAAACTATTTTGTCTTTAATTAAAAATTTTAAATGTGTCACAAAATTTTATTTTATTTATTTTTTTATTTTATTTTTAATGAAATTTTTAAATTATTCTTCAAGGTTTTTAAATCTGTTCAATTACTAAATGTGAAGTCTTTTTTGAAATTTTTAAATAAAAAAAATACTAAAAAAAAAAGAGTTAAAAAATCCAATTACCAAACCCATCCTGAACTTAGCTTAGATTTCCCTGAATGGTTAGGCTCCGTTTGTTTTGAGAGGTAGAATAGAGGAGATTCATAATGAGGGGATTGTTAGTGAGGAGATTAAGTAAAATTGTGTTTGTTTTGATGATAATTGTTAGTGTAGGAATTGTTAAATTTTTTTATATAAAATAATAAAACAAATAAAAAAATATAAAAAATTAAACATTAATATTTAAAAAAAAATTCCCAATATATAAAAAATAAAAATAATAATAAAATTTCTAATCCCCTCACTATTTTTCTAATACCATCTCCCCAACCTCCATCTCAATCCCCTCCCAACCTCCATCTATATCACCTCTACCATCCTAATTCCCTCCCTAACTCTACAAACAAACACAATACTAAATAACACCTCCACCATCCTAATCCCCCTTCCATCTACATAACCCAAAACAAACGGGCCCTTAGAGATCTCTCCACGGGTGCCAACTTTGCACAAAGGTCTAAAATATAGGAGGGGAATTATGGCAATGCTTATGTATTCACCTTTTAGTTATGTTATTATTTTTTTAATTATAATTAATTTTTGTTAATTATGACCTTAATTTAGTTATAATTTAAAATTATATAATTATATAAATTTCTTCTTTAGTTATAAAGTGCATACGGTTATACCATAGTCTTTTTCCGATGTCTCTTCCAAAATTTGGATTGGAGAGGGTTGTGTTAGGCCTGTGGGGCCCATTACGAGTGTCGTTTCAATAATTTAAATCGTTCATTTTGTTAAGTATTTCGTGTATTTCATTTACAAAAAAAAAAGAAAATTAATCTGATAACTGCTACTTGTTCAATTTATTATTTTTGTCATAAAAAAATATATGATTTATTTTTTTTAAACATAATTATTGTCCAATTTTTTTTAGTGAAAACTACAGTAAATTGAACAAGATACACTTATCGGATCAACCTATTTTTTTGTTTTTGTTTTTGTTTTGAATAAAATACATGAAATGCCCAACAAAATAAATAGTTCAGATCATCAAAACAAGACCCGTCGTGGCCCACACTGGTCCAAATAGCCCCCTCCAGTTTAGATTTTGGATTGGAATGAAGCTTCCTCTAACATATAGGGATAAGCTCTCCTTCATATTTCATCTGTTCATACCTCTCCACACTTTTCTTATAGATTTTAATCTGAGTCCGCATAGATGATCTGAGCTGTTTATCTTGTAGGCCTCACAATAAAAGTCATCTATGCAAAAGATCAACTAATCAAAAAATTATAAATACAAAAATAAAGTGCATTTTGTTTTATAAAATGAATGGTAAGTATAATTAAATTTGAATAATCTATTTTATATAACAAAATGCAAGTGGTTCCTATAATTATAGTTGTCTGATGAAGCTAATTTTTTACATTGATGACCTTTATTACGGGGCCTATGAGATAGATAGTTCGGATCATCAATGCTAGTCCAAATTAAAACCTACAAGAAAGATAAGGAGAGATATAGAGAGATGAGGTATGTAGGGGATCTTATCCCTAAAATATAATAGGAAAAATAATTTTTTTTTTTAAAATGTAGGATTTGATCCTTAAAACAAAATAAATTTAAGATTTTAATTTTATCAATTTAACTACTAAATTTATTTATTTATTTTCAATTCAAATTATTTGCCTATTTTCGTGTTGTAAAACGATGAAAAAAATGATATTTTAATCATTAAGTTCAACGAAAAATGATATTTTAGGCATTTTATGTACACTTACATTGAATTTAATGACAAAAATACTATTTATTCGTCAATTTTACTTGACAAAAATAAGCTGATGGTTTAGATTGAAAACAAATTAAAAGATTAGGGTCTAAATTGATAAAATTAAAAATACAAGAGTCTTGTTTGGGGAGTGGTTATAATAACCAAAAAGTTACTGAAAGTTGTTACATCAGTCTCTCTACTTTTTTGCACATCATTTTGTAAAAAATCAAAAAACCAATTAAAATAACCAATTCTCAAACGAATTTTGTGGTGTTTTGAGAAGTTGGTAAAAAATTGATTTTTTTTGCTTTTTGTGACTTTTTTGACTTTTTTATACAAAAAAATAGAGAGTTGATGTGTTTTAAAAAAATCAAAAAACTAAAAAGTTGATTTTTTACCAGCTTTTCCAAAGGGGCTCTTTGTTACAATGGTCAAATTCTAAGATTTTTTTGTAATTTTCCAATTTTATATTATAAGCGGATTGTCTTGCAAATTTGCAACGTTGGTAAATCACAGAAACAGAGTACAAGAATTTTGTTTGTAGTGTCATCTTTCTTCTCTGGAAACGAAAGTTCGGCCTTTTCAATCTTATTTGGTACGCCTGCACATGAGCAACCTCAATTATGAGAACTCCGAGCAACCCTGCTTGGTAATTTTTTTATGTTTTTGTTGGCTACATATTTTGTAAAAGTCAGTTACAGTTCGACACGTGGCAGAGTAAGGGTAATAAAGGAAGGTTATTCAAGCCTTTAATCCTGATCGTACACGTGGCAATAAATATTGGTCCTCACATGATCTGAGAATTTTTTATTTTTTATTTTTTTTTGATAAGGTAAAAAAAGTTAGAATAATTTTTTTTTGTTTGTTATAAAAAAAAATAAAATAAATTTGATTGATATGTATAATATAATATTTTAACTTTTTAAATTTTTTTGTAACTTTTGTTTTAGCCTTAAGTCAAAACCAAACAAGCCCTTAATATCGTTATGATGAGGTGGATGAGCACAATTTCCGGAGCTATTTTGGCCATCTGTAACCACGAACATAGTGAGTGTTCATCGGATGATTTTAGATTCTAATGTTTATCCTTTTCTGAAGTGATTTAGATCATAAACAACTAAGGGATAGACCCTTTTTTTTGTTTTTTGGCCGCGGGTGGGTGGTTGTGGGGGTTAAAAAATAAAATAATTAAAGAATATTAGAATATTAGAGATAATTTTGGCAATAATTAATTAAAGCAAATAAAATAATTAAAGAAAATGACAAAATTAAGCATTACAGTACTTCTGCAAATGATTTATAAATAAGTTTGTGATTGAAGCCAGTGTTTGAATACTATGTCTTAAACATAGAATTTCATCATCTCCAAGGGTGCTTGAGAATAATGAACGCCTTGTCTCCTGACACAACAATTACCATAAATGAATAGAGCACACTCTTTGATTGTACAGTGAACTAAAATTATGTTTTGCACTCACATAGATGAAGAATACAAGAAGAATGCTTAAACTTGAGTAATTTGAAATTAAAAAATTGGAATAGGGTTGCTTTTATATAGGCTTGTTAGTACCTATTCCGTTTGAAAAGAAAAGACACGAGGAAGGGACATGTCTCTTCTTTTAAAATAAAGAGACACCATGAAAGGATTGTACCATTTTTATTCAAATGGAGTGTTGCACCATTTCGATCAAATATAGTCTATTTCAATTCACCACTACCTTTATAAATTTTCCAACATAGAATTCTATCTGCAATTGGGCATCGAACCACTTGTGATCAATGTCATTAAAATCATGATCGTATGGAGAATTGTGGATCAAATTTTAGAATCACATTGTAAAATTTTTATTTTCCATGTAAATTTTTTTTTTTTTTAATCAATAGTAATAATGTATGTTAAATAATTTTAAAATTATTAAAATATAATAAATTTTATATAATGAATCTCTTGTGCTAACGTAAATTAAAGAAGATACTTGAAGAGAGTTTATAGTCAATTTTTATATAGATACGCATATATAAGAACAATAAATCTAAAGTGCACACAAAAGACCAAATACAAGTAGGGTGGCCCATTGGTCACGGGTGCGCTTCCTGTGGACTGGGTGAAGATTGTTCCTCGTCCTTTGAAGGAGTTATTACGTGCAGTTTTCTCAGTGTAGCCTTTTGGCACCTTCCAGCTCAAAAGAAGAAGGGAAATACAAAAAAAAATGTTTCATAAGGGATGGGATCCGCGTGATGTGGGCCCTCTTTGTATAATATCTAGGCATGTAATTGATTCGGTACGATTGATATTTAGATAAAAAAAAATTCCAAATCAATAATATCGATTTTATTATTTTGAATATTGATACAGACCGGTTCTCTCATCAAAGCACACCGAACTGCACAAATTGAAAACGGTTTAATTTGATGCGATTTAATTGATTTTAGGACTTTTCAAATTTGAACCACTCTATGTAAAAACATTGAATTAGTTAATTTGTCTATTATTTCAAACATATCCAATCTACCCATTTAATAAGAACCTTCTAATTCCTAGATCAACAAAAATACAAACAAAAATTATAATGATAATATATGCTAAAATTTCAATAATAATAAGTTTGAATTAAGATTATATATAATAAGGATTTACTAAGCTAGGTAGTAGGGATGATAATGTTAATATCATTATTATTAGATTCTATATATTATAAATATATTATATATTAAAGTAGTCGATTTTGATTTAATTCGGTATACAAGATGTTTAAATTAGTACCGAACTAAGAGTTGAAAAAAAAATCAAATTAAAAAACCACACAGACCAAATAAGGCCGGTTTGGTTCGGTTCAATCGGTTTGATTGATTTTTTTAGTTTTTCTTACAACTCTAATAAGATTTGTGTACCCATTCTATATTTGGACTCTATGCTCCTAGCGTTGCTCATATAAGAAATAGCATATAAAAAAAAAGAAAAAAAAATAGTAGGATGGGGATTGTAGTACGATTTTACTTAATATTATGACTGGAATTGTAATTATTTTAAGATTTTACCAAATTTAAAATCCTAATGCGATGTGGATTGTCTAGCCCAACAAAGATTGTAGAATCTTATGATCCAAATCGAAATTCTGATAATTATACTTGTGATATGGATCCTATTGTGATATCCATGAGGCCTCTTGAGTCCAGTAGAATAGGAAAACAATCATATTAATAGGTAATTATTCAATATTTTTAGAATGCCATGTACTAGAATTGGAAAAGAATCATATTAACAAGTAATTATTTAATATTTTTAGAATGCCATGTACTAGAATTGGAAAAGAATCTTATTAACAGGTAATTATTCAATATTTTTAGAATGTCATGTGCTAACATTATTTATGTAATGCTGTAGAGCATCTCTAATATTATTAGGCATTTTGACTATTCAAAGGTTATCATAAGGTGTATAATTTTGTCTATCTATTTTTAAAATTTTTATTCGTACACTATTCACTTTGTTTGGTTGTTGTTTGTCAAACTCATTTTTTTGAAAATTTTAGAGTACTTGTTTGGTTATTTAGATAAAAAAATACTCTCATCTTAGTTATATATATATATATATGTACACGCTATATATGTATGAAAACATAATTCGTTATGTAGTCATTTATGGATGCATATCCTACCATTAAATGTGTGATTTTATCATAAAATTTGCACTCATTTCAATCACAAAAAACGTAATTTTTTTACAAATTGGCGTTAAAAAAAAATCGTAACTAACTTACAAACTTTTGCAACATGAAGTACAAAAAATTTGGACATTTTGTTATGCCAATTTCAATCGATGTTACACCCATATGTGTTAATGTTACGATATTCTGTGATAAAATAAATTTTCTTCAGAACATTTATGAAAATTTAATTCTACATAAGAAATTTTTTAAAGCCAATTTGGAAAATTTTTTTACGTTTTCTGTGGTTGAAATGAGTACAAATTTTATGATAAAGTCACACAATTAATGGTAGGATATATACCCATAAATAACTACATACCAAATTATGTTTTCATACATATATAACATGTACATATATATATATATATAACTAAGATGAGAGTATTTTTTGATGTGACAATTTTTTTTTTTTCAAAATTGTCCCCCTCCTTAAATCGGAAGGAAACTTGAAATTGCAATGATGCATTTTTTGAAAACCAAACAAAGATCCTTTTTTCAAAATACAATTTTCAAATCACTTTTTGAAAAAATTATTCAAAAAAATGGAACCAAACATAATGATTACTATTTATTTCAATTATTCATTCAAATACAATTCAATTAATGGAATGACACCAACACTAAAGATGGAGGAAAAAGATGAATGGTCAAGTACATTTTGCCGAGCATTTGAAAAAAGTGAGTTATATTCAACATTTTAGCTAATAGGATAATAGAAAATTTTATGAGTTGGACAATATTAGCTCACTTTTATTTTGTAGTTCGGAGATAAGAAAAGAATCACTAGTGTATTTTGCGATTTCTCATTTGTCAAAAATATCATTAAACAATGTAATGTTGTGCTCCAACACTATTTTTGACTAATATATTTACAAATTATGAGTCAAATTACACTTTAGTTTGATCCATATTTTATTTTGATCATTACAGTATCAATTTGAATAATTTGATCCATATACTTTACATTCATATTCAACTTGATCGTTCTATTTATATTGAAAGTTAAAATTAATGATTTTAAGACATTTGTCAACCTTTTAAGGTGTATGCGTATAAAAAATTAATGAAAACTCAACGATTTTAGAATCCTTATCAACTTTCTAAGGTGTATGTATAAAAAATTAACGAAAAATTTAGATAAAATAACCAAATGAAATTGGATGTAAAGTGTTGACTGAATTGTTCAAATTGAAACTATAAAAATCAAAATACAATTTAAATTAAATTGTAAAAGTGAAAAAGTATAGTTTATTCATGAATTCAACCTATAACCTTCAAATAAAACGGAGACATGCTCATTTTCTCTTATATTTTATTTTACAAAACATAGTCATGTATTGATCCAACAATCATAAATTTTATTTTATTTTGTTGTTTTAACACAATAAAATAAATATATTATAATTATTGAAACAGTCTAAAATAAATAATTCAAACCATTAAAACGAGACTTGTGATAAGTCTCATAGAATCTCAAGTTGTCTCAAATTTAATTTCAACTTAAAATAAACCTATCCTTACTAAGATTTTGTTTTAGCTCTCATTAGGCTATCTCCAATCTAGACTCATATTTTTCATCAAATTTAAATTTGATAAAATTTGGTTAAAATGGTATTCCAACCATTTCACTAAATTGGTATTAAATGAAGGCAATCATACTTTTTTCATCAAATGAAGAGAGCATTTAATCTTTTATCAAATTTCGTAAGTAACTATTGGTGGACAACCAGATTTGATGAAAATTTACACTAGGTCAGACGACTGACTAGATGATTGAGCGTACGACCGACCAAATTTGACATACCGAATCAAATTCTTTTTCAAATTTAATGAAAAAATTGAGTAAACGTTAGAGAATAGTTGAGCCAATTTTGATCATATTTTATTGGTGCAAGAAGAAAAACAAAGCTTTCGTTTGAGATGTGGGTTGATTTTTTGACTATTTTAACCTGAGGCTAAAAAGTCTCGTTTGGGATTAGTTTTTTATTTTTTTGATTTTGTGAAAAAAAGAATGAAATAATTATGGTTTAAATGTGACATTTTGTCTTATTAACTTTTTAACCTATTTTATTTTTTTATGACTAAAATAGTCAAAAAAAAAAACTTATGCCAAACATAGCCAAAATAGGACTATCCTAGTTCTGGTTGCACCACAACATTTATTTATTTATTTTTTGAGATAAAATTACAAACACACCCTAAAGTTTGTTTATAAAATACTTTATAGTCAGAATTTTTTATTTTACAAAACTAATAGAAAATTTTTATTTAATAAAATTAATAAAAAAATAAAATTTTAATTACTCTCTTATAAGTAATAATAAAATTATCTAAATCATTACTCTTTCTAATATAATTAAAAATTATTAATTAATTTAATAATTTATTAATAAAAACAAGTAATTTATTATGCAATTATAAAGTTGAAAAAGGTAAGATATAATTTCAAAATCACATAAATTAATTTATTTTAAACGAATCTAAAATGACGTATTGTTATTTAAATTTTTTTTTTTTGAGAAAGAATAATACTATATGTACAATTAATATACTAATTAGTGTATTAATTGATAATGTGACTTATCAATAAAAATCCCTATAATTTAAGAGAGATTTTTAATATTTGTAATGTGATTAATAAATGGAGTCAATAATAATGTCATAACTAGTATTCATACACTAATTTGTATACTAAGGCCTCGTTTGGCAAGTAATTTTTTTAGCCAAAAAGTTAAAAAGTCACTAAAAAAATTAAAAAGCCAACAACTCATATAAAAAAATCAAAGATTCTTTTCTCTCTCTACCTTTTGCATATCTTTTCGTAAAAAGTCAAAAAATCATCCAAAACATATTAATTTTTTTTTACATCATATTTTAACTAAAAAATCAAAAAGTTATTAAAAACAATTCTGGTCGCAAACGAGACCTAATTGTTTTATACGTAGTCCTTTGCGCGGGAGCGTGAAATCCGAATTTTGAAATTATAAATAGAGTCGGTTTAGAAAGCTTCCACATTCGATTACAGTAATTGAATCCTACGAGGATTCTAATAATTCATAACCCTACATCTCTATAAAAGGCATTCTAGGGTTTGTGTGCATGAGAGAGAGAGAGAGAGAGCGCTTCAAAGGACCCAAACCCATCTCGTGCTGCTTTGTGGGTTTGGTGTGTCCCCAATGGTGTTCAAGATATGGGACTAGGGTTTGTGAAAGAGAGATTCAAGTGTATTTGGCAACTAAAAGCATTGGGTAAGTTTTCTTCTTCAATTGTTCTGTGCTTTCAATCTATGAAGTCTGAATGTTGATCCCCCAACTAAGTTATTTATTAATTATCTTTTTGTACTTCAATCTTATGGTCTTTTTGCATCCCTAACCATTATTCTAACTTTTTTGTGATTACTAATTTATTTATAAGAATTGAAGAGAAGCTATAAGCCTCCACAATGTTGGGTTTTTTCCACTAGTCACAATCTTGAATGGGGCCACATCCATTTACACATTGAAACCCCCCCCCAAAAAAAAACACTATCTTGATGAGTAAGATATACTGTATTAATCTTTTATATACTGTAGATAGATAGTGGCGCTAGATGTGTGTTTATTTATTTATTTATAATTATTTTACAACACATTGTTTACAAGAAACACTTACTATCTCCTTTCTCTCGCAAATAAAAATTAGGAAAATTGATGATTTATGGTGATTCAAACAAAAATTGGAGATGATTTATAAGGATTTATGTTAAAATTGATATATTTTTATTTGTTATTATTTGTGCTAAAATTACAAGAGTTACATCACTATTGTGCGTCGAGTTATTCTACATTGTTATATAATTTTGATTTGTTAATTACTTATTTGTAATGAAAATTTAAGTTTTCATGTTTAATATTTGTTCAAAAATATTTTTACCTTATTGTTGTTGATTATGAGAATAAAAAAAATTGAGATTTTAATTAATAGATGGTGCTACTTACTGTAGAGTACGAACATATGACTTGAAGTACCCTAAACTAGGGGTGGGGATGATTTGTCCATCTTACCCATCCCAAGTTGGGATTGCTTTTTCGACCCTTCTATTAAATGGGTTGGGCTTGTGATTGTTTCTTGTGACCTAGTGTGGCTTGGCTAGACTCTATTATTAATGTATATTATATATATCATGAACATGTATTTTTTATTTGTATAATTTACTTAATTTTATTATTGTTTAAAAATATGCATTTAAAATATATTTAGGTCTCGTTTGGCAAGAGGCTATTTTAGCCAATTAGTCAAAAAGTTATTAAATTAGCCAAAAAGCAACAATCCATATCAAAAAGTCAAAGATTCTCTTTTCTCTCTACTTTTTCCATATCTTTTCGTAATTAGCCAAAAAGTCATCTCAAACATATAAGTTTTTTTTACCTACCTTTTTAGCCAAATAGCCAAAAAGTTACTAAATTAGCCTGTTCCCAAACGAGGCCTCCCAAACGAGGCCTTAGGCCTCGTTTGGCAACCTTCACTTTTAGCAAAAAAGTCAAAAAGTCACTATAAGTTGTCATATTACTCTCTCTATTTTTTTACACATCTTTTCGTAAAAAGTCAAAAAATTACTAAAATATCCTATTCCCAAACGAGGCCTTAATTTCATATTTAGGATATAATGGTTAAATATTAAGTTTTGTATCTATTCATTACAAATTTATTAATTTTTAATTTTATAATATTTGTTTTTAGTTAATATATATTAAATGGATTTGTTATTATAATGCCATTCAAGGTTGGGGCTGGGAGAGGTTGAATGTTCAAAACTTGAGCAGGGCTTGGCTTGGGCACAAGAGTTTTTTTGTGTATTTTTTAACTTGGGTCCAGTTTGGTGTTTGTTCACTCTCTCCCCAAACGCAACATCAATATTTGAATCTTGAGTTTGCTCAAGGGAAACTAAGCCTTGTAACAAAGATTGAATGCTCAAAACTTGGGCAGGGCTTGGCTTGGGCACAAGAGTTTTTTTTTTTTGTATTTTTTAACTTGGGTCTAGTTTGGTGCTTGTCCGCTCCCTCCCCAAATGCAACATCAATATTTGAATCTTGAGTTTGCTCAAGGGTAACTAAGCCTTGAAACAAATCTACCTTCTCTGATCACTCGGTACTTTTGGCATTTTTCCTTCTCCCCTACATTTCTACTAGGGGTGCACAAAATTCTTAAAAAACTTGAAAATCGAATCAACTTGACATTTATGGATTGCTTTGTTTTGATTTTTTCAATATATGGATTTGATTTTTGGTCTTAAAATCATTAATCTGATAGGATTGAGTTTGGTGTTGGTTTAGGTACCTAAATCGAACCAACCTGAGACCTGAACATATATGTTTGGGAAGAGTTTTTTTTTTTTGTTTTTTTAAATAGGTTAAAAAACCAAAAAAAAAACAAATCCAGACAAAATATCACATCAAACTCACAATTATTTCACTTTCTCTCACAAACATCACATCTAAGTACAAAAAAATTCAACTATTTTCCCAAACACAAAAAAAATTTTCTCCAAAAATAATCAAAAACTAAAAAATCCTACTAAAATAACAACTTCCCAAACACCCACATTGTATAAAATTCTATTGATGTTCACATATCTTCATGTGATTGGTTTATTGCAAATACAAAGGTGGACTTGATTGCACCTGATCATTTCATATATGATAAAAGCTCAAGCTCCTTAAAATTCATTCATTACCTTCATCCAAACAACTCATTTACGTAAACTAGATAATCTATTCACATTTTTTTCACATTGGCTCATTAACAGTTAACATAACATGAGTATTCAGAGGTAGCTCAAACTTACTTAAGGCCATAGGCAAAAAATTTAAGTTAGATCATTTATAAATTTACATTGTAATTCTTTATTTCAAAATTACAAGTTTTACTAATTGATAGAGAAAAGTACAATTTAATTTTTTGGTAAATTTCACTTTACCCCCTTATGATTTGGTCAATGTGCAGATTACCGCCCTGTCATTTGGAAATAACTACATAACGATAATCTCCATGTGGCTTGCAGACTAAAGCGCATTGTTAGCTTTTTTGTCTAACATAACGGGATGTGAGAACCACTGACCTATGTGGAGAGGAGGTTCATTTTCAAGATGGAAATACCCCTTACACAACTTCAAATTTATTAGAAATGCCATTCTTTTTTCTTTCTTTTGACCGTTTCTCTCTATGCTTCATGTTCTCCATAGCCATCAATACCTCCTATACTTGTTGGAAAACATTAGAATAACCCTTTGGCCCATATAAATGCCCCTGTTGGGTTGTAAAATGAGCTCACATCGTTGAATATTATCATCCACAACCCCTGTTTCTTTCTCTACGGTTATAAAAGTAATTCTAATTTTTTTTTTGATAAATAATAGAAGTAATTCTAATTTAATTATGATAATAGTTATACATATATATAAATGGCTATCATGGGTTAAAATGTGATGTTGAACTTATTGTAATTATTCATATATATACACATACATAGCTATTGCTCATATTTTGTTTGTTTGTTTTTTATATTTTTTTATAGCAAAGAATAGTTAAACTAGTTGTTGAACACTTTGCTCTAAGTCAAAATTAAATATAAAAATAAATAAATATTACAATGGGTGCAAGCAAGGTTGTTAAAATTGGGATTCTGGGTAGGATCGGTGAGAGGGTCTCGTGGATCGGATCGAGGATTGTAAGATCATACTTTCTATTAAAATAAGGTAAGAATACAAATTAGAATTATATATATTGAAAATAAGGTAAAAAATTACAAAATCAACAATCCTATGTACAATCCTACACTATCCTACTTGCGATCTTGTTATAACAGTGATACTACAACGATCTAGATCGTTTTAGCAATGAATCGTGATTCTAATAACCATAGGTTTGTGATAAGATCATTCGAAACTCATGATTTGATAGTGTTTGTTGTGGGAATGGGTTGCATCAGGTGGAGGTTGGCAACCATGGAAAACAAAGACTTTAAATTAAAAAGTAAAATAAAATAAAAGTTGTAGTCAGTGCAAATTTTTGATTAGGTTGTTGGGAAGTTGTGATTGGGTGGTAGTGGTCGTTTGGTGAGAATAGGTTGTGTGGAGTAAGGGTTTGTAGCCATGGGAGGAAAAGGGGAGTACATATATATATGTTTGTATAGGTTTAATTTTGAAGAAAGGAGGAAGAAGAGGGCATAAAGGTCAATTCATATGTTTTGTTAATAGAAGTTAGTGTACATTTTAGTCCACATACTCAGTGGGGTTATGTGGTTATTTCTACATGACAGGATGGTGATTTGCAAATTGACCAAACCACATTAGACTGGTCCCAACTTTGCATATCAGCATTTCGATCGTCAACCCGGGTTACTTTGATTGACCTGACCGGTCCCATAATGGACTCAAGCCAGCTGGCTCCCAACTAGCCCTGCTTGGTCACTCAACCGAACCGTTTGCAGAATGGGTGCGAGCCCACCAAGTTCTTGACGATCCATTCTTGATTGGTCAACTAGGCCAACATACTGGGCCACAACTTAGGTCCATTGCGGGACTTAGGCACAACCCGACAGCTCAACGATCCATGTCTGCCCGGTCATAATTGCTCCCACAATAATATTTTTATATTAAATTAGAGCAACCCAAACTTTTTTAGATAAACTAGGCTTGTGCTTGGACAAGCAAGTTTGAGTTTTGTCCTAGTTTATATAAAAATAATATGATAATGGCATTATAAAAATATATACTACTTTAATATGTTTTTTTTGTTTAAAATGGTATATTCCAGACTTACTATATTATTCTGTATTGGTTTTATGTATAATTTTTTAATATGTATATAAATTACTCTTTTTAAATATTTGGTCATAAGAAACATATAATATTATCTTTTCAGATATGAATTGTCACAGTTGTATTGAGTTTGTGAGTTTAAGTCTCGTGTAGTGTTGAGGTTAGAGTAGGTCTTTCTAAGTTAGAGTAGGTCTTTCTCTTGATGTAACAATAATAATTGTCATTAGCAAAAATAATTTGTATGAAAATAATTTTTGAAAATAACTTTTATGATTTTTTTTTAATTTAAAAAAGTACACAAATTCAAAAATTATGTAACGCCTGTCTTTTCTTTTTCGTTCCTCCCTAATCTTTTCAAATGTTCTCATACTTCTGCACTGCATGGTGGCTGTTAGCAGTAGCAAACACTATCACATTTCAATGTGAATAAGGTGATTCAAGTAAAATTCGCTTATGTTTTCCTTTGCTTTTGTTTCCAAAAATGAAACACCCTTCTCAAGTAAGCCAAATAGTTCTTATTTAAGCCTTAATATTGAGTTAATTTCTTCTCTTGAATACTTTGCTTTCCTCTTAGTTTTTACATTACTTGTTCTTATAGTATTATCTATCGCTGCTTTTCTTTTAGTGAGTAGAGTTTGTTTTTCCTTTATTTTTTTCTGCGTTAATCTGCATATGGATTTATCTTTCTTGTGGTTCTGGGAATACGTATAAGATGTAAATGTATATTTATGATTCATTGTGTTTGTTTTCCATAGTTCTTGGGTAATTGTGTGTTTGTGTGTCCTCTCTTTATTAATTCTAGCTGCATTTGTGGGTTAAAGTAAACATATACAAGTGTTGTGTTTTCGGTTCAATTGTTGAAATAATGTAACGTGATAGTGATTTTTTTTTTGGTGTTTTTTCTTAGTTCTTGGATAATTGCCCTTGTGTATTTGGGTGAATTTCATCGAAGTTAAAATGCCAACAATGAGTTTGTTAACCGATCTTTCTAGTCTTCCCCCAAAAAGACAATTTGACCATAGTGGATGTCAGTATTGGGGTTTCCCCCCGAATTTCAAGCGTCCAAAGTTTGATGCGATCCGTGATTTTCCCAAACATTTTGGTGCTACTGGAAATTCTAAAATTGGGGAAGAGTGGGTTGTATCTGTCGAGCCATCAGAAATTTCAGTAACAAGTGATATGAAATCTGAGTCTACCGAGCCAATGGTGTCATCACATGATAATGTCGAAGAACTGCCAACAATGAATTTGTTGCCTGATGAAAGGCCTCTTTCTAAGCTGTCCGGGAAAATACTATTTGATCTTGGTGGGTGTCAGCGTAGAGGTTTTCCACCGAACTTCAAGCGCCCAAAGGTTGATGCGATCCGTGATATTCCAAGACATTGTTGTGTGCTTACCCCTCAAATCACTGAAAAACCAAGTGAATGCATCTCAGTTGTGGCAACCACTGGAGACTCAAAAGTTGGGGAAGAGGGTGCTGTTGTACCTGTCAAGCCTTCAGGAATTTCAAAACCAAGTGATGTGAAATCTGAGTCCACTACAGCAGCGGTTGCTGGTGAAAAGGTGGTGTTAAAAACCCCAGATGACTCTAAATTGACCAATGTAACAGCAAATCTTGCTGAAGCTAAATCAATTGATACTTTGGATATTTTAAAATTATTGTCTCTACCTCGGCCACTTGTTCGAAAATATCCTCCCCTAAAGATCCGGAAAGGGATTCCCGTCTATCGTACATATCCTCCAGGTTGTCGAATGCTGAATCATCCTTCCAAATCTAAGATTTTGGTGAATAAGTCTGGTGTGGAACACAGGCCACTGGTGGAGACAACAACTGTCGGGAAACAATTCGAAGTGCAAATTCTAGATGTGCATGGTCTTGAGAGGAATCTAGAAGTGAATGCTTTAAAAGAAATGGCAGACAAAGTTCAAGCCAAATCTACAGAGATTATTGGCAGTGAAAGTTGCAAACAAATCCAAAGCAGAACATCTTCTGAATTTAAAGTGAAACAAGATAATAAAGTGGAAACCGGCAATGTATCTCCTTCAGAGATTATTTTGTTGCCTCCAGATTCTATGTGCCAGACTGTCAATACCAAAATCAAAGAGGACAATGGTTTGGTTGGAAGAATGGGGAAGGAACTTGAAGAATACTGTGAGGACACGGATGTTAAGGATGGAAGTGATATGGTCATATGGTCACAAGCAGCACAACATTTTGATCTGAAGCCTCTTTCTTGTGATTGGGCAATTGCTAAACAGGAAGGAGAATGGGTCTTTAATTGTGAACCTCTTGAAGCTACATGCGGATACAAAATTCAGAACCATGAGGTTTATGATGCAGGTGAATCTAATTATGTTTTATTGCAGAATCAGGATATAGCAGAAGCTTACAAACAGGATTATACAAAGGAGAACTCTCTCTTTCTCAGTGAAGAATCTGCTAATCAATATGAGGACACACCATTTGGTGATAAAGAAAACCATAAACATATTGTGGCCAAAGAATCAAATGTTCTTAGCATAGTTCCATTTGATGACATCCAAGCAATTGATAGTCAGAATAAGGTAAGGGAGGCACTGGATCTGTTTGATGAGATATTTACAAAGATCTTGGAAGCACAGTCAAAGGAAAAAGGAAATGCTGCCAAGCAGATTCATGTGGAAGCAGCAAATCTTCTTAAAAAGCAGCAAAAGTGGGTTAATACTGAACGGTTATTAGGACCTGTCCCCGGTGTTGAAGTTGGTCATAAGTTTCGATTTAGGGCTGAACTTCTTGTTATTGGGCTTCATCATCAGTTTCAGTCAGGTATAGATTACATGAAGAAAGATGGGAAAATTTTTGCCACAAGCATTGTTGCCTCTGGTCGTTATGCCAATGATGTAGGGTCTCCTGATGTTCTGAAGTATTGTGGCCAAGGTGGAAATCCAACGTCTGGATGTAAGGAGCCTAAAGATCAAAAACTTGAACGAGGTAACCTTGCCTTGAAAAATAGTATGGATGCAGGAACACCGGTAAGGGTTATCCGTGGTCGCCAAAATTTGAAATCTTCTAATATTCTTGGTAGATACGTCTATGATGGGCTGTATATTGTGGCTAGTTGTAAGCAAGAAAGAGGGGAATATGGCAAATTGGTTTTTATGTTTCATTTGAATAGAATACCTGGGCAACCGAAACTGACTCCGGAAATACTTAGCATGTCAGCAAAGTCTAAAGTACGCAAGTTACCTAGTGGGGTTGATGATATTTCTCAAGGGAAAGAGAAGATGCCCATTCATGTAGTCAACACCATGGATGATGAGAAACCTCCACCATTCGTTTACATTACCAATATGATATATCCCGAGTGGTATAACCGTGCTATTCGTATTGGTTGTGATTGCAAAAATGGATGCTCATATTCTAAGAAATGTCTTTGCACCATCAAGAATGGAGGTGACAATCCATTCAATTGTAATGGCGCTGAGCTAAAGCCTCTTGTTTATGAGTGTGGTCCATCTTGCAAATGCTCTTCTTTTTGCAAGAATAGAGTTAGCCAACATGGTATCCGATATCAATTAGAAGTTTTCAAGACTAAATCACGGGGATGGGGTGTTAGATCTCGCAATTACATTTCGTCTGGAAATTTTATTTGTGAATATGTCGGAGAGTTGCTCCACGACAAAGAAGCAGAGCAAAGAGGTGATAATGATGATTATTTATTTGATATAGGACATGGAAATGATGATAAGTTTCCCCAAGATGAAGCTTTGGATGATGACGGCTTTACTATTGATGCAATGCATTTTGGGAATGTGGGAAGGTTCATCAACCATAGTTGCTCTCCGAACCTTTGCGCCCAAAACGTCCTTTATGATCATGATGACAAGCGTATGCCTCACATAATGTTCTTTGCTACTAGAGGCATATTTCCTTTACAAGAGTTGACTTACGATTACAACTATAAGTTGGATCAAGTTCGTGATGTCAATGGCAATATAAAGAAGAAGAATTGTTATTGTGGTTCTCTCGAGTGTTGTGGGAGGATGTATTGATGAAGAATCTCGTATGCTAGTCTAGCTTGATCTTTAAGAATGTAAAACTGTCATTTTTTCACTATTTGTTTTAATTTTTGTCTAGTGCATTTTATGAGTTATTTTATTAGATTTGATGAGCATATAGCCCTTGATAGGGTAGAATGATGAAAAAGAATTCATGTAGCTGACGTCACTTGAGTGGCGACAAAAGGCTTAGTTTGGTTGTATTTTATTGCATTTGATGGTTTTATATTGCTTTCCATGTTTAATGTTGTATACGTTTTGAAAGTTTTGAAGGTGGTAAGGTAAATAGGACAGAAAAAAGAAGCATTGAGTGCTTCATTCTTATTGTTTACTAATTGTTGTAGATTGTTCTTTTGTTTATTATTGTTATTATGTTTTTAAGTTTCCCTAGAGATTCCGAGGTTTGTGATTTACGCAATAAACAAATATAAGTTAGTAAATGAAGGTATTAAAACCAACTGAGCTAGCTTAATTGGCCATTCTTTTACTCTCCTATATCCAAGTGAAGTGGTTAGGGGGTCAATTCTTACCCCGGACAAATGTTGATTATTTCTACATCATTATGAGGGTTGTATTGAGTTTATTTCTACCCATTACGGGATATGCTATTTGTTGTGATGATTGTTGGGTTTGTAGATGTGCCTTGTTGGACTTTAATTCTCTGGTTCGATGCAATTCTCATATATTTGTAATTGATCTCCTTGTTGAAATCCCTCAACAAGCTATTTGAATCTCTTCGAAGAGTACAATAAAGTCTAGAAGGTAATTAAAACCACTCTTGTAGTGATTTTGGGTATAATAAATACAAAAGAGCATTAAATGCTCATTTGACCGTTTTACCCTCCGCTTGCAGGAATAAGGTTGCATACATCAATCCTTCTCCAGACTCTGCTTAAGCGGGATTTTTGTGCACTGAGTACACCCTTTTAGAGGTGTCGACACTATCTGTAACAACCTCGTCCCACATTGGAAGTTTGCATGGGTGATCTTGGGCATATAAAACACTACTAACTTGCTAATAAGTAAGTTGGACTTAAGCTTTTGGGTCATGTTGATAGACCCACAGGTTAGTAGTGGAGTTTGATAAGTGGGGGAGTTTGTGATTATAGACCCTTGTGTCAATTTATAAGTGGTGGAGTTTGATAAGTGGAGTTTGTCCGTCCTGCATCAAAAGTTTGCATGGGTGATCATAAATGGGGGAGTTTGTAACAAGCCCGTCCCACATCGGAAGTTTACATAGGTGATCTTGGGTATCTAAAACACCACTAACTTACTACTAAGTAACTTAGACTTAAGCTTTTGGGTCATGGTTATAGACCCACAAGTTACTTGCCCCAACAAGTAGTGGGGCATTATGCTATCTTTGAAGGTGTCGACACTTTGTCTGGTTGAATTTTCATGACTTTGGATTATGGTGTCGACATTTACTTTTTTTTCCTTTTAAAGTAAGGTGGCTACTGGAACCATGTGTCGACACTACAACTTAAAGGTGTGGACACTTCTTCAAGGTTGATATCATCTCGAGGTTTTGGAATACGGTGTCAACACTTTTAGGCTTTGATGTGGATACTATCATGATATTCAAGAGGAAATCCGAGGTTACATCCAACAATATAAATTATCAAAGGTTCAAAGATAAAATCTTCAAACTTGGAAGAGTAAATAACTTGGAATTCATTATACTAGGGAAGTTTTTAGATAAGAAGAGACTTCCCTTAAGTTTCCATTTGTCATTCATCAAATCAATCACGGAAACCTTGGGGCGGGGACAGATGTAGGATTTTAACTTTGAGGGGGTGAACGTATAGATAAGAAAAAATTATCTAATGAACGTTTGGAATGCAATATCTATTTCTATCAACACAAGATATAAAAAATATCACAAAATGAATCATTAGAAATTTTTATTTAATGTATATAATTATAGAAATATGATCAATAGAATATGTGACTAGATAACTTATTATAAAATCATTCCATATCATGTTTTTACCAACACTTGGCACAACTTAGAAATTGTTGACAACTTTTAAAATTAGGGATGTTTAAGGATATATCAATCCCAGAGGTTAGCAATTGAAATTTTAAATGCAATTTTTTTACTTTATGAAGTCATTGGGGCAAGGTTTATTTATAAGTCTGCAAAAATTTTCAATTTTGAAAGACTTATAACTATCCTTAGTATTTGAAACAAAGCTAAGAAAGGGACTCCATCACATTC
Organism: Camellia sinensis; assembly: GCF_004153795.1. Lineage (NCBI taxonomy): Eukaryota > Viridiplantae > Streptophyta > Magnoliopsida > Ericales > Theaceae > Camellia > Camellia sinensis. Next base: position 49,245 of record NW_021033846.1, read on the forward strand.
TCCTTAATTCAATTCTTACGAGTAACTTCAATTCTTAATATATTAAAGAAGGAAAGAGATAATCGAAACAGAGAGACAATGAGCAGAGGGAGAAAGGAAGCAAAGAAGAAATTTTGAAATAAATATGGAAAAGGTGAAGAAGAAACCAAAAATGCAGATCGAGTTGAAGAGAAAACCAAAACAACAAAAAAAAAAAAGAAAAAATGAAACAAATGAAGAATAAGAAGAGACATGGGAGAACTGAAACACATAAGAACAATAAAAGATAGAAAGAAACACATGTAGAGTGGAAGTGTGGGGATTACAACTCGAAAATGCGAATGCAGATCGAGTTGAAGAGAAAACCAAAACAACAAAAAAAAAAAAAGAAAAAATGAAACAAATGAAGAATAAGAAGAGACATGGGAGAACTGAAACACATAAGAACAATAAAAGATAGAAAGAAACACATGTAGAGTGGAAGTGTGGGGATTACAACTCGAAAATGCGAATTGAGTTGAAGATCCAAGTTGATGGAAGTCGTTTCACCAACCTTTAGTTCTTCAAATGTTCTCTCTAAATGATTTTCTTCAAATGGCTAACTATGGATTTTCGGCTACCGATATGAGAATATCTTAGGGAGGCGAGTATTAAATTTTTCAAAAAAAATTTGGGTTGGTGAACCTATATAATTTAGGCATATTCTTAACTAATAGTCTAATACTACTGTATTGAAGGACTTTTTTCAAAACAATGAAGTACTAGTCGCCCCTGCCAGCCCCTCCTTGGTCCATTCCTACTTGGGGCTAACATAACTATGATTGAGAAGTGAATAGTGTGTATAGTGTAGGGAGGCATAGAAGGGATTGTATTTGGCAGAAAAATCTCTATGGAAGTCCTAATGGGTAGTGAAAGAGATTGAAGCGTATGAGAGAGCCATTGAAATGACTAAATGGAGGGAGATGTCTCTATTGACGTGTAATGAAAGCCATTTGTGTTTATAGTCTCCCAATGTTCAAAGATTTTAACATGCTTGATTGAGCTTTGTGGGGGCCGAATATTAAGAGTCGTAGAGATGCCGAATAGTCGAACTTGGAGTCGAAATATATAGCACTCGGCGCTGTCTCGCACGCTCGAATTCTATCCTATTCGGCCAAATAGCCGGTCGAGCGAGGGGCCGAGTGAAAAGTGGTTTGCTACAATTGAAGTCGAATGGCGAATTGAAAGTGGACCCAATCTCGAGGCCCAAGAAAGAAAAGATATAAATAGAAGAACATCAGCCAGGAAGAGGTATGTGAGAACCATTGCACTTTACTTAAAATACAAGTAATTCAGAGAGTAGAGACTGACTTGCCCGTCGGAGTGCTAATTCCGGCACCCCCAATCGGAGTGTTAATTCTTTTTCAAGTGACTAGTTGAGGATCACTAGCGTACCCCAAGGATCTGAAGAGTATTTTCAAACCACTTCTCCACAATTGGCGCCGTCTGTGGGAATACTCAAATGCATCCATGACGGGCGTAACAGAAGACCCTCCGATAGTCACTGATGAAACCACGCAGAGAGACGACCTCACTCTAGAAAACATGCTTGGACCGGAGACTATCCCCGCAAGACGCGCTTTGAACTTCGCTTCACCCTCGACTTCAGAGCATGAGGCAATGCAAGCGATCATGGAACAAGCGAAGCAAAACGAACAGAGGTTGGAGAACATAATCACTGAGAACGAACGTCTCCGTCAGGACTTGGCCTTAGAAGTGGCAAAGTCCAAACAAGCTGTATGCCAAGATCCGGAAGGACCTTTGAGGGCAGGTGGTCGACGACCTCGAGCCCGACAACAAGACACTGATAGCGACTCCGACTTATTATCCCCGGAGCCCAAGAAGAAGGGACGACCCGAGACTTCCAGTTCCTCTGAAGAAAGTCCACGTATAAGGCATAACCGCAGAAGAAACAGTTCAGATGAGGAAGACTAGCATAATCCCTTTGTGCGACGAATCGCAAGGGCGGTTCTGCTCAAAAAGTTCAAAGCTCCGTCGTTCACTCTCTATGATGGAAAATCAGATCCCACCGATCACATTTGTCACTACAAGCAAGCCATGACATTGCATGCAGACGACGAGGCCCTCATGTGTCGTATATTTCCTAGCAATTTGGGACCATTCGCTGTCAGGTGGTATTATAAACTGGAGCCGGCTTCGATCAAACGCTTCCATCAATTACAGAAATCCTTCAGGGCCAGATTCATCACCAACGAGGTCCAGCCAAAACAAGCCGACTCTCTCTGGGCAATGCAGATCAAACCATCTTGTTGATGACGCATGCAACGACTCCATGGCTATCATCGCCTTCAAAATGGGTTTGCATCTTGACAGTGCTTTCCGCAGTTCCTTGACTAGAAGACCCCTCAAAACAGTCTGGTCGTTGATGAAGAAAGTTGAGGAATACTGCAAAGTGAAGGATGACGTCTTGCGAGTTAAAGCCGAAAACGCGGCCAACAAGTCGGCCTCTTCTGAAATTTGCTCTGCCAATAAATTCTGTACCACCTCAGAGCCCCGAGCCACGGCATTGGGCTAAACGAGACAAGAGACGGGATTCTCACTGATCAAGCGACCAATGCTCCCACTGAGCAAATGAACAACTGCAAGTTGATAGCAGGCGCACGAGGCTCGCCGGCAAGAAATATATGGAGTTGACAGAGCTGATTAGCGCGGTCATGTCCAAAATCCAACACCTTCCGTTCTTCAAATGGCTGTCCAAAATGGTGGGATCTCCCAGCACGAAAAGGCGGGATAGACGGTGTGAGTATCATAAGGACCATGACCATGATATTGAGAGTTGTTATGCATTGAAGGATCACTTGGAGGAATTGGTACAAAATGGTCGGCTACAACAGTACGTCCGAAAAGGCAACTGTTGACAGAGCTGATTAGCGCGGTCATGTCCAAAATCCAACACCTTCCGTTCTTCAAATGGCTGTCCAAAATGGTGGGATCTCCCAGCATGAAAAGGCGGGATAGACGGTGTGAGTATCACAAGGACCATGGCCATGATATTGAGAGTTGTTATGCATTGAAGGATCACTTGGAGGAATTGGTACAAAATGGTCGGCTACAACAGTACGTCCGAAAAGGCAACTCAACCAAAGCAATAGCCTTAAGACAGGATTACCCTCAACTCGGCGTGATCCATATGATATACAGCTTGCCAATGTCATCCGCAGTGCATATGATTTAGTCAAATCTCGACCCTCAAAGTCAATTCACTCTGGCTAAATGGCCCTATGAAGCTGCAAGCATTGTTTTTGATGATTCAGATTTGGCCGGAGTGACACTTCCCCACATCGATCCCTTGGTAATTGAGTTACGCGTAAACCGATTCACAGTTGAGCGCGTACTCATTGATCTGAGGAGCACATCGGAGGTTATGTACTACAAGACATTCACCAAACTCGACTTCTTCGCATCGGATCTCTTTCCAGCCCCTTATCCATTATTCGGCTTCAACACCAATCCAGAGTACCCGTTAGGGAAAATCACACTACCCGTTCGAGCGGGCTCCTGAATAGTGGATGTGGAATTCTTGGTTGTTAAGCTGCCATCGCTGTACAATCTCATCATGGGGCGATCTTGGTTGCATGTTATGCAGGCCGTGCCAAGCACCTATCATCAGCTGCTACGCTTCTCGACAGAATGCGGCATTGAGCAAATTCGTGGCTTTCAGAAATCGGTACAAGCATGTTATCTCCTTGCTCAAAAGACACCAAAGGAGTTGCAAGTGAACTCTATTGAGGTAACAGATCGGGAGAGCCTCGACGATGTTGGACGTCTCCCAAATGAAAAGGCCACGGAAGACCTAGATCGAGTTGAAATCAACGGTAACCCAGACAGGTTCTTCATGGTCGGCGCCTCCCTTAATCAAGCCGACAGACAGCAGCTAATTTCCTTCCTGCTTGGCAACCTTGATGTATTTAGGTGGACTCTATATGAGATGCCGGGTGTAGATCCGTCTGTTTCGCAACACCGTTTAAATGTTGACCCTAAATGCAAGCCGATCATTCAGAAAAGCCGGCGATCAACCGCAGAGCACACTGTCGCAGTTGTTGAAGAGGTTGACCGGTTGCTTGACGCCGGGGCAATCAGGGAAGTGACTTACCCTACATGGCTCTCTAATACTGTGGTTGTGAAGAAGAAAAATGGGACCTGGCGAGTCTGCGTGGATTTCATGGACCTAAACAAAGCCTGCCCCAAAGATTGTTTTTCTTTCCCCAGGATAGACCAACTGGTAGATGCTATAGCACGTCATCAGCGTATGAGCTTCCTCGATGCCTACAGAGGCTACCATCAAATTGCCATGCATCCGGAGGACCAAGACAAAACTGCATTCCTCATCCCAAGAGGAACCTATTGCTATAAGGTTATGCCTTTTGGGCTGAAGAATGCAGGGGCAACTTACTAGAGACTAGTCACCACCATATTCAAGGAGCAACTCGGCCACACTATGGAAGTGTACATTGACGACATGGTGGTCAAATCCAAGGAAGAGCTGAATCATATAGCCGATTTGGAGGAGACATTCAGCATTCTATGCAAATATGGAATAAAGCTGAACGCTTCCAAATGTGCGTTTGGGATCGGCTCTAGCAAATTCTTGGGTTACATTGTCAACCACGGAGGAATCAAAGCCAATCCAAGGCAAATCACAGCAATCCTGGAACTCGGCTCCCCTCGATCGGCCAAGGAGGTTCAGAAGTTAATGGGGATGGCTGCCGCACTTAACAGGTTCATCAGTCGTTCCACGGACCGCTGCTGACAATTCTTTCATACACTACGGCAGGGTAAGGCTTTTGAATGGTCCGCCGAGTGCGAAATCGCTTTCGACGGCCTCAAAACCTATCTCCAATTAGTTCCACTCTTGACAACACCTTCGGCAGGTGACTCGCTCATTTTGTATCTGGTAGTTTTTGATCGGGCCGTCAGCGCCGTACTGATAAAGGAAGAGCTGGGGGAGTCGGCCAGTATATTATGTGAGCAAGGCAATGGTCGACACCGAAACACGCTACCTTCCGTTGGAAAAACTCATCCTTACCCTAGTCATGGCGGCAAGAAAACTGATGCATTACTTCTAAGGGCATAGCATCGGGGTGCTAACAGATTACCCCTTCCGATCAGTACTACGCAATGCGGAAGCATCAGGACGCGTTTCAAAGTGGGCTCTTGAACTCGGCCAGTACGACATTTAGTTTCTACCTAGAACCTCAATCAAGGGACAGGTGCTTGTCGACTTTGTGGCCGAATTCACTGGGGGTCTTGCCGACTTCAAATCTGATGAAGTTCGACCTAAGCGGAACTGGACATTTGGCAGTTGTATTGTGATGGATCATCTAATCAACGGGGCAGCGGGGCCGGAGTAGTAATCATGGCTCCCGACGGCGCAATAATTGAGCAGGCCGTCAAACTGGACTTCGAAGCATCAAATAACGAGGCTGAATACGAAGCCTTTCTGGCCGGTTTGAGGAATGCACACCTTCTGGGGTTGGTATTTTGTGATTCAAAATTGGTGATCAATCAGCTAAAGGGGGAGTACGCAGCCAAAAATGACCGTATGGCGGCTTACATGAAATTGGCTAGCGCCTTGTTGGCCAAATTTGACTATCATGAATTGAATCAGATAACACATGACCAGAACACACATGCAGACGCCCTAACTTGCCTAGCCTCCGCCATTAACTCAGAGATTAAATGGACCATCGAAGTAGGTTTCATCTCGGAGCCGAGCATTGGCCCTTCGGAGGAAATCCAGGTCAATGTCATAGAGTCAGGACCGAGTTGGATGGATCCCATTGTTGCATTCCTGTCTTCCGAATAGCTCTCCGCAGACAAAAAAGAAGCGCACAAGCTGCGAAACAAAGCCCTGCGATACTACTTGGATCCGCAAGGAAAACTTTATAAAAAATCCCTTTCTGGTCCATACCTGGAATGTGTACACTCGGACAAAGTCGAAAAGCTTCTGACTGAAATACATGAAGGCAGTTGTGGTGCCCATTCTGGCGGGCGCTCTTTGGCCCATCGAGCTATAACACAGGGGTATTACTGGCCAACAATGAGAGCTGATTCCGAATGCTATGTGAAGAAATGTGAACAGTGCCAAAAGTTCTTCCCGTTAACCCATCTGCCTGTTGAAGAGTTAAGTTCCATTACCAGTCCCTGGCCGTTCGCCCAGTGGGGACTTGATATCGTAGGACCATTATCGAGGGCCCCAAGGAACAAGCGATACTTGATCGTCGCGACAGATTACTTCACAAAATGGGTCGAAGCGGAAGCATTAACGTACATTCGAGATGCTGATGTTAAACGCTTTGTATGGAGAAATATCATAACATGATTTGGCATTCCAAGAGCTCTTATTTCAAACAACGGCACCCAGTTTGATTGTGGTGTCTACCGAGGGCTGTGCAGCAAGTATGGTATTCAGCCTTACTTTTCTATGCCGGCTTACCCACAAAGCAATGGTCAAGTCGAAGCCTCTAACAAATCAATCTTGGACGGCATCAAGAAGAGGTTGGAGAAAGCTAAAGGCAAATGGGTCGAAGAATTTCCGAGTGTATTGTGGGCTCATCGAACTACGTTGAGGCGATCCACTGGAGAAACGCCGTTTGCTCTATACTTTGGAACCCAGGCGATCATACCCCTGGAGATCGGCCACCCAACCCTGAAATCGCAAGTTTTTGATATGGGCCGAAACGACATGATGCTGGCTTTGGATTTGATTCTGATCAAAGAACGAAGAGACCGTGCCGTTGCGTCCATGGCGCGGTACCAGCAGCAGCTTGCCAAGTCATATAATTAACGTGTTTAGCTGCGCCGCTACACACCAGGAGAGTTGGTCTTGAAGAAAGTACTTCTAGCTGCCAAGAAACCGGCAGATGGAAAATTGGGTCCAACTGGGACGGCCCCTATCAGATTGATTCGATCGCAGGAATAGGGGCATATCGGCTCAAAGACATGTTCGGAAGGAGCCTGCCACGGCCTTAGAATTCAATGCACTTACGCAAATTCTATCATTAAACCCGACTTGTGGGGAATGATATTTAGTTCTGAATGGCTCACCATGTACACATTCCACTTTTGTAATGCAAAGATTCCTGTTTACTCATTGTGCAATCCAGTTCAAAAGATTTCTGATAAAAGCCTCCGGATTCGGAGCGCCCTTCGTGGATATCATGACTGGCCAAATAAAGTCTCCGGATTCGGAGTCCCATCGGTGCATGACGTCTTTTGGCCAAAAAAGCCTCTGGATTCGGAGCGCCTTTCGTGGATATCACAACTGGCCAAATAAAGTCTCCGGATTCAGAGCCCCATTGGCGCATGACGCCTTTGTGTCGGGGCCAGGGCCGTGCGTAACACGTGCATGCCGAATAGATATTTTATGAAGAATGCTGTTATGTCGAGCCGACAAAAACCGTTTACACATTAAACCATTTAAAATACATTTATTCAAACATTTATACAATGAGACATGCAAACACGTGTGTGCCGAATATAAAACGAAACACAATCATTGAAAATAAAACATTTTATTCGATCAACCAATGATTACATAATTTTGAACGCAATCTGCGTTTGAGCATTACAATGAGTATTTTTATCCGGCTTCTCCCTCATCGTCACTTTTTTCGACTTCAAAAGCGGAGAAGGGAAAATGATCACGTTGGTACCGCGGCAACACCGAATTAACACCCTCTGCTCGAAGAGCCTCCGCGGCTTAAAGTGCCTTAATCCAATCGTGCCTAAAGCCTTGATTCTCGCATCGGCAAACCTCCTCTGCAAGTTTTTCTTTGGTTTTGTCGATCCCAACCTTCCGGCCCACATGGAAACCTTGTTCATAACCCATGGTCCTCGCATTTTCTACGGCAAACATGCTTGCCGTATCTCGGTCGGCAATGGCGTGACTTAACAGCTGCTGGGTCACTCTCTCCTCCACGATCGGGTTAGATTGACCTGCTGTACGCGGCTCGGTGGCTTAAGCTTTCCTAAGCTCCCTAAAATCACGCTCGGCTTTCTCCGCGCAAGCCTCCAAACTGCGGATTTGTTTGTTCTTCTTCTCTATTTCTCGTCGCGCTGCGCACAGGCGCATGCCGACTTCATAAGCGGTGTACAACCCCTTTATCGCCCCATAGATACCTTCTCGAAACACTTCGAAATCTTGCCGTCCAACCATCGACTGCTGGACCTCCGGTGGAAAGATCTGTCGAGTGAACTTGATTGCTACACCTGGATCGTTAACAATGGAATCTGCCTCCGTCATCGGTTTATTCCCCACAAAAACCACAAAACTCAACGGTCGTGGCGTCGCATCGGGCTCGCTTCTCAGTCGCGGTTGCGGGGAGCTTTCCCGTTGCTGTTTTTCTTTTCGGGGTGATCTGCTTCGACGACTTGGGGACTGGCGTTTTTCCCGTTTCTTGGACATCCTTTCTCCCGTGCGTGTAGGCTCGCTGTTGCGATTCATTGCAGTATCTAGCTCAGCCAATGTTCGTCCTTTCCCTCTGTTGTTAAAGAACAGTCTGTTTGACATTCACACTTATCTCAAGCTAGTTTAAATCAAGTCTGAATAAGAATAAGTGGAATCATTGGCGCGAACTCACCCCATTTATTCTCAATGTATGCAGCGCCCCCGAGGCGATGTCATTAATTCTAAATGCCAAAAGCCAGATGCTGATCGGGTCATTCCATGAACTAGTCCTATTCGGCTTCCGGAGCTCATGCACTGGCTGGGGCAATGACAGATTTATTAATCTGATCGACGAAGTATTTAAATCCAATACCGATCGATTTATGCCGCAGCCATTCCAAGAACTAGTCCTATTCGGCTTCTGAAGCTCATGAACTTGCTGGGGTAAGGACAGATTTATTAATCTGATCGGCCAAGTATCTAAACCCAATGCCGATCGATTTATGCCGCAGCCATTCCATGAACTAATCCTATTCAGCTTCTGAAGCTCCTGCACTGGCTGGGGCAAGGGCAGATTTATTAATCTGATCGGCCAACTATCTAAACCCAATGTCGATCGATTTATGCTGCAGCCATTCCAAGAACTAGTCCTATTCGACTTCTGAAGCTCATGCACTGGCTGGGGCAAGGGCAGATTTATTAATCTGATCGGCCAAGTATTTGAACCCAATGCTGATCGATTTATGCCGCAGCCATTCCATGAACTAGTCCTATTCGGCTTCTGAAGCTCGTGCACTGATTGGGGCAAGGGCAGATTTATTAATCTGATCGGCCAAGTATCTAAACCCAATGCCGATCGATTTATACTGCAGCCATTCCATGAACTAGTCTTAATTCGGCTTCTGAAGCTCATGCACTGGCTGGGGCAAGGGCAGATTTATTAATTTGATCGGCCAAGTACGTAAACCGAATGTCGATCGATACTTGGTATTGAAAACAAAATGTAGCCATTTTACAATTGAAAGCAATACCATTCATCAATAACAAAATTTAGCACAAATAATATTAAGGCAAAAAAGGAAATTTTCATTAGTAAATTGGGCACAAATTGTAGCCATTTTACATACGAAAATTACTAAACAAAAAGCTACAAGTTCGCATGAAAATGCCTAGCAAAACACTATGGCTGTAGTAATACATGAAAACTACCAAACAAAAAGCTATAAAAATACATTCGAAAATTCCTAAAACAAAAACAGGTGTCGCCCAAATTAATCCTCGGAGTCTGACTCCAGCGGCTCAACATCCACTTGCTTGTATGGAATCGGCATAGCCAATGTTACATCAGCAGCAGCAAGGGCTTTGAGCCAGCCGTGTTTGAATCCCCGATTTTCAAATTTGGGGACTTCGTCCACATATTCGGCGAAAGCAGCACTTTTCCCGGCCTCGAATGCCTTGGAAGCCTTCGAGTTGGCTGCTTCATGCGCCTTCTTTACTTCCTCCAACTCAGCCTCCAATTTGGAGACCGCCTCCTCGGCCAATTTGAGCCCGTCTTTGCTCGCGTCTGCCCTCTTTTCGGCGGCTGATCTTAGTTGATCCGCGTTACGCGCCCTCTCCACCTCGGCCTCGGCTCGCGCGCCTTCCATCTTCGCCCTTAAAGCTTCAACTCGGCCCTGCTCCTTTGGCCGTCAACTTCTGTTTGTAGACGGCGAAGCTGTTCGATGGCGTCATGATGGCGACGGCCCATCTCGGCTATCCTTTCGACGGTCTGCAAAACAGGAAATTAAGACCAAAACAGTATTTGCATAAAGTGAAAAGACAAAGTCAAGATATATACCAAAAGAGCCGATTGCGCGGCCAATGCTATTGCAACCAGATCTGGCTCTGCCCGGAAAGCCGTCTTGCCAGCCGGCAATGAAACGGATGTAGCCATGCTGAGTGTGACCGCTGGATCTTTAATTACTGAAGCATCAGGGGATTAGCATGTTTTTTTATCTTTGATTGAATGACAAAAGGCACAATCACATCCGATTCCTCTGAATGAGGTCGTTTGTCGGCGCGGTTTTCTTCTGTGTTGGCCTCGACCTCGGCAGGGCGCTTCTCTGCCTTTTGCTCAGTCTTTTGATCGGCTTGCACAACCATCTCGGCCTTGGCACTTCGGTTTTTTGTCGTTCCCTCCTCAATAACAGGCAAGGAGGGCTGAGATTCATTAACAGGCATGGAGGGTTGAGATTCGGCAGCAGGTGGCACGCCAGCTCGAATGGCCTCTGCTCTTCGCCGCGCGGCCATCCTTTCTGCGTTCGCCTTCTTGGCAAGTTGTGTGAGGCTTAACCCAGCCATATCTTCGGGGTACGTGTCGGGAAGGTCCTCTAGACCGTGAAAAATGTCGTCAAGTGGAAGGTCCTCTCGGCCTGAAGTGGACGGAGGGTTGGCTGAATCAAGGTCGGCTTTGTCAAAAGCCAACTTCAAAGCCTCGTCGACTTCGGCTTCGGACTGATCTGACTCGGCGATCTCAGCTACTTCTGGTAGCTTCGAATTGGACCCCTCGAAACCAACTTGCCTTAAGTTTTTGAAATCGGTCAAGATAAGAGTTGTAAGAAACTCCTCACCCTTCGAAATTGGGATGTTTTCTGCCGCCGAGAAGGTCGTATAAGTCGGCTTGTAACGGAGTAGAACGTGGGCCGCTCTCCCCTGTTTCTAAAGACTCGGCCGGTCGAAATATTTGAGCGCGACCTTGATTTCCGAAAGAACGGCGTTGTCTGTTGAAGTCAGGACTTTCTTCAAATTGTTTTCTGCACAAGCAAAACCATGAGGTCTCGAAAATGAAGCTTTATAAATATAACAAAAAATAAATAAAAGAAGCTACATGGCCACCTGGTTCACCCCTCCGTTTAGGAATAGGATTGAGGCGATCCTCGCTTTCGCCGAATTCCCAGTTACCTTGGACAACGACCATAACATCATCGACTCGCTTCCTAGAACTGGAAAGCATAGTCTCTAGTTGATGGTTGGTGTTCTTGGCCCTAAGGAAATAACGCCCGTGCCGACCAGAAGACTTGGCCAAGGCATAACAATGCCGAATAGCAGGAACACCAAGGTTGATCCTAAGACGACGGTTTAGTGATCCCCATTACGATTCTAAAAAAGTTGACATTGTGTTGGGAAGGGATTAAACCCCAATGGCAACGCACAACCCTAAGGAATGGGTGAAGGGGGAAACGGACTCCACCCTCTGCAATTGATAGTAGAGGGAAGATAATCGTGGTTTCATCAGCCCTCTCCATATCGAGTGTGCCGTCTGTCACAAGTGACAGACGGACGTCATCAGGAATGGAGAAATGGCGTCGGAAGCCAGAAATTCGATCCGAGGAAATGAGATCTTTTAAATGTTTTGCCATTTCCTTCAGTCTATAGGAATATGCTAAGCCAAAAACAAAGAAAGAAAAAAAGATTCAGGGCAGAGAGGGAGGGAACTTACAAGAGACGAAGAGGATAGTGAAGAAAAGAAAGTTGCAGAGGTAATTCGGAAGGAAGTCCAGCGACGAGCGTCTAAAAGTGTGTATGTATTTGAAAAGATGTCGAAATTTTAAATCACAATAAATAGAAGTGTACGAAGGGGCGGGAAGTTGAAATGATAACCGAGAAGCGTGCGCTCAGACATTTGCGTTGGAATGAGGTTAGTCGCCAAATTTTGGCTCTGACTTTTCGAGTTCGAAACCAAACACTCCAGCCAACTGTCATTAGTGGAGTGCTTAGGGGGCAATTGTGAGGGTCGAATATTGAGAGTTGTAGAGATGTCGAATAGTCGAACTTGGAGTCGAAATATATAGCACTCGGCGCCGTCTCGCACGCTCGAATCCTATCCTATTCGGCCAAATAGCCGGTCGAGCGAGGGGCCGAGTGAAAAGCGATTTGCTACAATTGAAGCCAAATGGCGAATTAAAAGTGGACCCAATCCCAAGGCCCAAGAAAGAAAAGATATAAATAGAAGAACATCAGTCAGGAAGAGGTATGTGAGAACCATTACACTTTACTTAAAATACAAGTAATTCAGAGAGTAGAGACTGACTTGTCCGTCGGAGTGCTAATTCTGGCACTCCCGACTGGAGTGTTAATTCTTTTTCAGGTGACTGGCTGAGGATCACTAGCGTACACCAGGATCTGAAGAGTATTTCCAAATCACTTCTCCACAAGCTTATAGTTTGTACATGTTTTCGGGACTTCCAGCAGATGGAATATAATGTGAATTAGGTTACATTTCAAAATGATTGATTGTCCATGGGTTTCTAATAACAAATTATTAGCATTCTGTTTGTCAAAATAAGGGTCTCAATCGGATCATATTTAACTTAAGTGGTTTTTGGCATAAAACAAGCTTCATACAATGTGCAATTGAATTGGAAATGTCCCCGTTTGGGGATAGGCTATTTTAGCCTAAAAGTCAAAAAGTCACTACAAGTTATTACATTCTCTCTCTACTTTTTTGAACGTCTTTTAGTAAAAAATCAAAAAGCTAATTAAAATAGCCAATTCCCAAACCACCCTATATCATATAACATCGGTGTATTTGCATAAAATCAATTTTGAAACCGTGCTCTAGTTATCTAGTTACTCACCTCAATAGTCCTTAGACTAACTTGTGTCTGAGGGTTCCTGCTCAACAAAGAATACATGTACAATGGGATCTTCTCTCCAATTTGTAATACTAGCGAAGGGCCATTTCTTCCAATCTAGGAGAACATCCTACACATGATCTAGTCATTATTGTTCCAGAGTGTAATGGACTGGATATAGTGTCATACATGATTCATTGGATCACTTTTCCCATCATAGACCTTGAACTTTTTTGAAGTTAATTTCCTTTGTGGTTCAACATCATTTATTTCTTTCAAAAAAGGTGAGTAGGTATCCTCATCCATGGTTCTCTGCCATGTCTTGTAGCCTCGTTCTGCTCCTTTTTGATCACTGATCTAGCCAAGTTCGGAGATCAACGATCTGCTTGACTCAAGTTGTCTTGGTTGGCTCGTCACCATTCTTTGTTTTCTGTTCTAATTGCTATATCCGTGATGGGGTTGGTTGTTGGCTGCTTGACTTCCTTCGTGGTTAACATGGTGTAAGGTCTTTGTCTTCTCCCAAGTGTCTTCTTGGCAAGGGTTAAGTTGCCCATGTGATTCCGCACTTTCACGTCTTTTGGATGTTTTTGCCCTTTTTCGAGTGTTGTCTTCATGTTCCCCTCCCTTTCTTTTTAGTTTGGACTCGAACAGATTGACCTGAAACACCAACATATCGTTCATTCTTTCTCCAATTGATCTAGGCCTTCAATTTGTGGACCTCATTTTATTCGTAGAGTACTTCTTAATGCATGGGTTGTTTCCTGGAATTTCTCTCATCATTTTGAATGGGATCCCCATAATGCCCCTTTGAGTGGTTATCTCCTTTATTCCTTTTCCAGTGAGGCTCGCTTGCTTATCTTCGGAGACCCCATTTCCCACAAATGGCGCAAATTGCACGGGGGAAAATTCCTTGAACTTGAGAGAGAGATGATTTTGCATGGGCTTGATCTAGCAAAAAAACTCTACTAGTGAGAATTGTCCGACCGAGAGCTCCGATAATCAAGTTAGTGATATGTGCTTGATTTAGGAAAATGGAATAGGAATCTAGTGATGATGTTTTTGATGTCCATACCTTCCCTTCTTTCTACTTTCCTTTTTATATAGTCGTGTTCATCATTTGAACGTCGTTTCCCATCGAGTATTTTATTGGAAATTGTCTACCCATTATTTTGGGGGTTGTTTGGTAGACCTTCGCGCGACACTGCTTGCCCCCCAATGTCAGCCATATTTGATTGGTCCTTTCATTGATCTCACTTTATCCATCTTAAAACCCAAAACACTCTAGCCAAGGTTTTTGTTCTTGTTGTCTTGACAAGTTCAGTCCGCACGTCCTTCCTGACTTGCGATCTGTTCAGCTTGGCCTTCCTATTTTATCAATTGGGCCCTTATCTTGGTCTGGCCGACCACACTTTATGGGCTCATCTTTGTGGTATTTTTTCGCTATCACATTACACATTTGCAATAATGAAAAGCTAGTCATAAAATTATATATAATTGTAAACTCCAAGAATGAAGCACTTGAGATTCTATGTCGAGCGGTCAACTAGATGTATTTTGGAATAGGAAATATCCAAGATGATCAAGTTTTATTGATTTATAAAACCATAAATGTACATTTGGCATATCAATTAGTAGCCATTGGAAAAATAAAAATAAACATAGAGATTTTTAATTGTTACATTTCTTGAGCCTGGAGCATACTATAGGATGCACATTCTGAGGGCTTTCTATGGGCCTCACTAAAGGGGCCTTGCCTGGCATGAAATGAGGCACTTTGTTTGAGCCATGATGAGGCTGATGCTGAGGGTTTTTTAGGGCATAGGCATGCCTTTAACAACGATGCCATGTATGTATGCATTATTGTTTTTTTTTTTTTTGGGGGGGGGGTTAAAAGGCTCACTTCTAGCATACAGACACAAAATGTAATGCAAAATACTGAATTAATACCTTAAATAAATCGTTTAATAAAATGAGAAAAGCTTTGTATGTATGAAAATGTGCAGCCATGACAAGATTGCAAGAAATTCTACAAATTCTCATTCTCATAGTCAGCAATAAACTAGCAATTCTATAGCTCTGTTTCTTTTTCATTCGTAATGAAATTTGTTTTGGGTCGGTTTGGTTAAATAGTTTAAAATGCTTTGTTCAACATTGCTTACTTAAAAAGTGCTTTTAATTTTGAAATTAGGGAATTGATGACAAAAGAAGAAATAGCAGTCCCTTTTAATGTGAATCTCCTTGGACTATTGTAAAAGAGCATTTCTGCTTTCATCTACTGTTTTATTGCGTTGATTGTTGACAATGTTCTGAAAGAATATATCACAGTAAGAAAATATGTTGATGGTTGTTTTATATTTGCCAAATTAATACATACTCCGGAGCTTCTTACTTAAACACATTTTGTACCCTTGCTATTTCTATCGATGCTTCTTCCATTTCCTTTTCTTGCACCCTAGTATTTCCAATCTTTCGACTTCGTCTCCTTTTTTTTTTTCAAATCAAATTAGAAGTTTATATTATAATCATACATGTCGTATTGTATCATGCAACTGATTTTTTTTTTTTTCAAATCAAATTAGAAGTTTATATTATAATCATACATGTCGTATTGTATCATGCAACTGAAAAGAGTGTGGCATGGCACTTAAGTTTTCAATTGGCCTGACTGACATGGTGACATTTATTATGTTTCTACGGTATCTGATAAGTAGGTGAGTTTGACTTGACACCTTTGATTTTGTTCAGGGTACATTGCATTCAAGTTGTTTGGAGTTCGAGTGTGATGCATCCTCAATTTCATACATGATTGAATGAAGGACTCTTGGATGAACTCTTTATGTCTTTCCAAAAGTTCATCAAAAAGATGGAGTAGGTGATGCTTTGGAACAAGAGTGGGTTTCAAATTCTTATTGAAGGAAAACAGTTTCTGAGATGAAATTGGAAATTACCAACTTGTCAGTTTAACGTCGCTTTCTCTTTTGTTCTTTTCTTCTATTTGCAGCAAGTGCCCTTCCATACATTTGATAAGGGTGAGCTAAAGATAGAAGTGTTAATGTTTTAGCTACAGTACATGTTAAAAAATCCAGATCTCTCTCTCTCTCTCTCTCTCTCTCTTAATGCTTGGTTTAGTTGTGAATGAGAAGGCAACTTTGTAATTTTGGAACTGGCGTTTCTGATATTGTTTTATGTTCCTAGATGTTTTCTTTATTATTTCCCCAGAATTCTCAACATCTAAAAGAACATTATGAATTTGAGAGACATATTATGACCTCTTCGTCCAGTGGTAGAATATCACCGCTATTCCCTCTAAATCCTCTCATAGGAGAATCACTGTGCTGCACTTGACTTGAAAATGTTGTAAAGGAGAGATTTTGTAGAAGTTTTCTTATCAACATAGTGCCTAGTGGTAGAATATCATTAACATTACTGTTACTTGAACACATTGGGATTATTTCTGCCAGACATCTCGTGTTAGATATTATGCATCTTGTGTATTTTTCACATATCATTTGGGAGAGCAGATTATATCAAATTCAACTTTTTTCTTTTATTTGTTCTGTGATCTGTTTCAGGTTTCTTGGAAGCCTTTGCATGGCTATGGATGATTTGACTAGCAGATTTCAGTGGCTCTAAAATTAGGGAAGAACGGTACATCTGAAACCTTCAAAACACTAACTCATCCGAAGCCAAGTATTATGAAAGAGCTCATAACACACAATGGGAGGTTCAACAGGTTTAGTGACGTATGTAGAAAATTTTCAATCTTGTTAATGAATATTTTTTATATAATTGTTGCTCAAGGCATATCTAGATTTTGCCTTTCTGTATCTTTCTTACTAATAAGACAACATTGGAAATATCATGAAATTGGGAATATTCAGTTAAGTCAGGTTGTAATTAAAATATTCAGTGAAGTCGAATTGTAATTAACTTGTATATAATCAACCTTGTTATTGAAGGATGTGCTTGATTCTTTGTACAAGAATCCTATGTAATGGAATAAAGGTTGCGGCGACTTACTTTTTGCCAATCCTTTATATTGGAAATTTTGCAGACAATTTTTTCCCTTAGATTGGTGGAGGAAAAACAAAATGCCATAGAAGTTTATATTTTGTATGAAGTATGGACACTTCCATGGAGGTGTGTCATATCGGACATTGATACTCTGTGGACATTTAAAAAAACATGTCTGACATTTTTTCAACATGTCTTAATTAAAATTTTGAGTTCATAAAGATTGGACACTTAACGGATACTTCTTAAACCCTTTGAACTACCTATGTAACTTGTGCACTCTAAATATGTTTTTAGATGTATACATCTTTTGTATTTTAATATTCTAATTGTTTTTAATATTCTTTATAATACAAGTCTTACATGAATGAGATCTTGATGTTTAAATTATAGAATATATGGATTCTTAATTTTAATTAGTGTCACGCTATTCCTTTCTTCTTCTTTTTTGGCATTTACCTTTGAATAGACTATTGATATCTTTGATATATTATAAAATTATAAATTTTTAACATGTTCGGTGTGTATCGTCTATTGCATTTTTTAAAAAGTCGTGTCGCGTGTCTATAGCTATGTTAGTCAGCTTGTCACCTATCATCTATTTATTTATGGCAACGGCAATTTTGTACACATTTATCTTAATTACAGAATATGTGTAGGAGAATGAATGAAAGATAAACAAGGTCATTCATTACGAGTGAAAAATCAGGGTTCACTTGCAGCATAAAATTTTATGAGAATGAATTGCATGAAGCCTTTTCAAATGCAGTGCCTGTGTTTGGCAACCTCTTAAAAGTCAGTTTATTGGTTTATAAAGTCCATTTTGCTAAATAAGCCTTTCGGTCATTTGGGCATATTCATTTCCTGCAAAGGAGTCAAGTTTAGCTACTCTAAAAAGTTATTAGAAAAGTCAAAAAATTTAAAGAATATGCCAAATGAACTAGTTTTTTCAGTGTTAGTTTTTAGCTAGTAAATTAGCTTTTCAATTAACTCTCATAGGAAGCCAGCACTTGCAACCATTATTTGTCAGTGCCCTTTTTGCTGAATGTTGCCCTGCTTAAGAACTTGATGATTATGTGTTCTGGGTTTTTGTTTGGCTGGTTTTAGACTGACAAGAGAATGTTTTCTTGCATGTTTTCAGCTTTAGGGCGAGGATGGATTCCCCCCTGCCCGAAAAGGTGAGAAACTTGAATAATAAATGGTCCTGCAATTATGTCTTTGTTATATACTAGCTTGCTGTGTTTGCCGATGGCTTTGTAGTGTAGTTAAGAAAGAGCTGGCTCATTTTTGGTATCGTTCACCACATTTTTTGTTATTTTTTGTCATTTCATGAGTTGTTTGAGAAACCTATCATGTTAGTGTGCAAAAGATCCTTTTCTTCGTGACAGCTCTTCATGACAACTGTTTAATGATATGTTTTATGATATCTAATCCTTTCTTAGCAGTCGTTTAGACGTTGTCTTCATTCTGTGTGATCGTATATATTTCTGCAAAGCCTAGTTAAACCACGTTATTGTAAAGTTAATTTTTCCTGAGCAGATCGAATGGTGAGAAAAATGATTAGGGAATATCGTGATGATTTTGATTATCAAAGCATGAAGAAAATGACGAAACAATGTTTCCAAATTGAGAACATCTTGTTCTCAATGCTACCGTAACATTCGTCTGCCAGCTAAAGTGAAGTGGATTGAAACCAATTGAAATACAAAAGTGATTTATGATTATTTATTTTTAACAAGAATCACACTCCCAAACTTAATAGGAATTTGATTCAAAATAATAACTAGGCACAAAATATTAAAACTTCATTATTTTTCCATTGAGAATTTCTAATGAAATCAAATTTAAACAACTTTGACAGATAAATTTTATTACTAATAATATCATCACCAGTTTAATTCTCATTCCTCTTAAAATTTTTCTCATCTCCATGTATAGCAACTTCACAAGAAGGGTGAAGTCTGAAAAAACCCTAACCGTAATTTTTTTTTTATTTTTTATTTTGCAGGGGATGCTAGCAGCAAGGATGAACATGGGCAAGATTTCGTTGCATTACATTTTGTTTTTTGAAAAAAAAAAATTAAAATTCAAACATATCTATCTCAATCTACTATTTCCACCCTAATGGCAACATTAGAAACCAAGATACAACAGACTACATCAACGTCATTAAAATGGATGAAGAACAGCTTCTATGCTAAGAAAAATATAACACATCTCACAAACATTACAATTGATAACAATTCTATGAGAAATTTAAACTGATCCCAAATATTACACACAATAACAAGAAAATACAATCACAAGCCTATTAACAACCATAATACCACTAATACCAGAACGGAGCCAATTAGAGATTGTCCCTTCAAACAACAGAGAATTTGGTTAGCCATAGCATTGAATTGGATCGTTACAGCCTTTATCAGAAGACTGACCGCCCTTTTTAAGGTATTGCTGATGGTATTCCTCAGCTCTGTAAAACTTCTTCGCAGGCAGAATCTCAGTAACAATGTTCCTGTTCAAGAGCGTCTGTTGTCTCTCCTTTGACTCCAATGCAGCATTCTCTTGCTCCGGAGTGTAGAAGTATATTCCAGATCTATACTGTGTTCCAACATCATTCCCCTGCCCAAAAGATAATAAAGCTGTTAGGACAATCAAAGAGGACAACACTAACTTCCAACATCATTCCCCTGCCCAAAAGATAATAAAGCTGTTAGGACAATCAAAGAGGACAACACTAACTTCCAACATCATTCCCCTGCCCAAAAGATAATAAAGCTGTTAGGACAATCAAAGAGGACAACACTAACTTCCAACATCATTCCCCTGCCCAAAAGATAATAAAGCTGTTAGGACAATCAAAGAGGACAACACTAACTTCCAACATCATTCCCCTGCCCAAAAGATAATAAAGCTGTTAGGACAATCAAAGAGGACAACACTAACTTCCAACATCATTCCCCTGCCCAAAAGATAATAAAGCTGTTAGGACAATCAAAGAGGACAACACTAACTTCCAACATCATTCCCCTGCCCAAAAGATAATAAAGCTGTTAGGACAATCAAAGAGGACAACACTAACTTCCAACATCATTCCCCTGCCCAAAAGATAATAAAGCTGTTAGGACAATCAAAGAGGACAACACTAACTTCCAACATCATTCCCCTGCCCAAAAGATAATAAAGCTGTTAGGACAATCAAAGAGGACAACACTAACTTCCAACATCATTCCCCTGCCCAAAAGATAATAAAGCTGTTAGGACAATCAAAGAGGACAACACTAACTTCCAACATCATTCCCCTGCCCAAAAGATAATAAAGCTGTTAGGACAATCAAAGAGGACAACACTAACTTCCAACATCATTCCCCTGCCCAAAAGATAATAAAGCTGTTAGGACAATCAAAGAGGACAACACTAACTTCCAACATCATTCCCCTGCCCAAAAGATAATAAAGCTGTTAGGACAATCAAAGAGGACAACACTAACTTCCAACATCATTCCCCTGCCCAAAAGATAATAAAGCTGTTAGGACAATCAAAGAGGACAACACGTTAGACCCGCAGAACATTCGTTCCCATCCCCCAAGTAATTTCTTAGAACATAATAATTTAGAATAGATCATTCTAGGGGAGTAAAAATCCCAAGTTGGGCCAAAAGCTGTTGGAATATTAGTTTGTTGTATGTATGATATTTTGGGGGATCGTAAAAACAATTTCAACCAAACAATAAATTGATTCCACAAGGCCTCCACCAATTTGTTCAGTATCGTCAAATCCTTCTGATACTGAGTAGATTGCATCTGAGTCATCGTCTCCTGGCTGAACAGACATAACATCATAGTCTTCAGGGATGCCCAGATTTTCAAACATGGCCACTCTTTTGACATTTTTCTTCTCCTTCGTGCAATCTCGTGCATAATGTCCTTCTTCTCCACATAGGTAGCATTTACAATGCTTAGATTTCTGCAAGTACTTTCTTTTGTCAATTCTGACATGAGAACTATGTGGCTTCCCTTTGTAGGTAGTGGCCTTTCGAATACCATACTTCTTTTCTGGCTCCTTGTAGTACCCAGGGATAGGGATTTCCCTGCAGAAGTCTAGGTTTCGAAGTGATTTTTGGAACGCTGCATTTTTACATTCAGCTTCCAAGTATTTGTAAGCATAAAGAATTCTTGGAACGACTCCTATTGTGTTTGCTCCATGTCGCTCTGCAAATCCCTTCTTGATTCTTTCGCCAAGGTCTCCGGGCATTTTTGACCAGAGCTTAGATGACAGCTCTTCTCCAATGAATAGCCTTCCAGATTTTGTAGCAAGATGAAGGTAATCATTTAAGAACTTAATGATATCCTTAACATCTCTACATGATAATCTTTCCAAGTCGCGGTAGGCCTCCTCTTGCATTAAAGTAGAGCCCTGATATGGATCTTCCAAAGTGAACACAGTTCTCATCTGAGAAATTATGTTCTGTGTACCTTCATTACCATCACCTATGGCAATAAGATTTGCATATTCATCGGCATACCTCATTCTCCATTGCATCCATATCAACTTCTCCGTTTCTCCAAGAAGATTTTCGATAAACATAAGTTTATCACGAACATCAGTGAATCCTTGGGTAGAAACATAGGATCTTGTAATTGATTCCCATCTCATGAAAACCTGGTGATTCTCCACTGACACAACTTGACTACCAGGATATGACAGGTTCATAACTCTGGTTCACACAATTACATTGCCAGATTATGACAGGTTCATAATTCAGGCACATTATTGCAAAATATCTATAATACGACAAACTGATATTATTCCAACAGTTTACCCGTACTTCTTCCAAGGCCTGTGCTTCCAAAGCCTTTATTGTTTCTGGGTGATCTTGCTTGCCAGTCATCTCTTTCAGCATTTTGAAGATCCTGTTATTGGTATCAGAGCTAGTTTTGTTATGGCTATTATAGCGTAAACACTTATCAGGGTAGTAAGGCCTCTGTTGTGAATGATTATCATACTTAATTTAATCATTTTCTATATAATTATTGAAATCATTTTTCCAGGGCAAAGGTAACCGTATATTAACCAAGGCAAAGGCTATTAATGTTTTCAAATTTATAAAAAGGTATAGCATGATTTCTGTATTTAAATTTCTAAAGGCAGTATAATCCTTGAAGTATAAGTTTAAGTAAAAGACACAGGCCCTATATCTGGCAGAGAGGAGTAAGCCCAGTGAAACCCTGTGGTGAATGGAGACTTAACTGGTAAGGACTACTTGGACCTTGATTTTTCAATACAGACTAAAGCGCTTCTTTTTGGTAAAATGAAAATCTAGATAGCTCAGACTAGTTAATATATTTTTACTCAGACCAGTAGAAATGCTATAATGAATATATGGGAACAAAACATTAAAGAATGGTATGAGAAATCTGAAACTTCACGCCTGAACTACCTTGATCTTGCCTCAGTTAGTAAGCCATCAACTAAAGAACTAGCTCACAATATTTCTGTAATTTACGATAGAGTTTGTCTTTCTAGTAAAGTTTCACTAAAAGAATTTCGTGATTTAAATCTACAAAATCAGTCACTAGCCTATATTGGGGATAATTGGTTTCGAATCCCTTACACATACAGTTTTCCTTTCCATCTTGGTGGGCGAATTCAAATGATTATTGGCTGCAACTTCATAAGATCCATGTATGGAGGTGTTAGGATTGAAGGAGACAACGTTACATTCTATAAGAATGTAATCACCATCCAAACCAGGCAGTCTGTTAATCTTTTAGAAGCAGAGCCAGAGGAAAATGAAGATTTCATAGTGGATCATTACTATGACCATTCTGCTGAATGGATTTTTCATTCTACACAAGGATCCAATTTTGAAGATCGATATCCCAAAGTGATAAAGCAACTCCACACCTATGGAATCATTGGTGATGACCCTATGAAGCTATGGATGACAAATCAGATCACCTGCAAGCTGGACTTGAAAAATTCTGATTTTGTTATTGATGATAAGCCAATGAAGCACATCACACCAGCAATGAAGCAAAGTTTCAAAAGACATATAGACCAATTGCTGGAATTAAAGGTGATTAGGCCAAGTAAGAGCAGGCACCGAACAACTGCCTTTATTGTTAATTCAGGTACATACATTGATCCAATCACAAAGGAAGAAAGACGTGGAAAAGAAAGAATGGTGTGCAACTATAAGCGTCTCAATGATAATACATACAAGGATCAATACAGTTTGCCAGGAATAAATACAATTATGGCAAAGATTGGTCATAGTCGCATCTACTCGAAGTTTGATCTCAAGAGTGGATTTCATCAAGTGGCTATGCATCCTGAATCAATTGAATGGACAGCATTCTGGACCCCTCTGGGTTTATATGAATGGCTAGTCATGCCTTTTGGATTGAAAAATGCTCCTGCCGTTTTTCAACGAAAGATGGATGAATGCTTCAAAGGTACAGATGAATACATTGCCGTATACATCGATGATATACTTGTATTCTCTCCAGATGAAAAAAGTCATGCAAGTCATATCCAGACGATGATAAATATCTGTCAGAAGCATGGGCTCGTTTTAAGCCCAACAAAGATGAAGATAGCAAAAGTCCAAATGGACTTCCTGGGCTCAACAATAGGACATGGGGAAATAAAGCTTCAGCCCCACGTGATCTCTAAAGTTGCCAATTTTCCTGAAATTCAAACACAAGATAAGAATATAAGAACTAGAAAATATTCGGACCTGTATTCAAACTTCAACCTTCAGAGATATTACACAAGCGGACTTCTCAAATTTTCAAGTTTAGTTTTTGGAACTTTTCTTGATGATTTGAGCTAGTAGTTTCACTACCTATTTATAGAGAAGATAATGATGAAATCAATAATGCCGAGTGCACTGAGGGGCCTCATCGACGCATTATTCAGATTTTCCATTATCAAAAGTGATTCTCTATAATTGCTAGACGACACTATGACAGGCCATAGGATATGGACAGGACACTACAAAGCTTACAAGATATGGACAGGTTCCATATTCGAGTAAGATATGGACAATATAAAGCAGATGCTTAATTATGACAGGTTCATAATTCAGCATAAATATCTCACAAGACGACAGATTATTTAGATAAGAGGGTATCATTTCTCATCAGCTTTTCTCAGTGGGCTGAGTAGTGATTGAAGTGAGAAAGATACGACAAACAACACACTATACACGCATATATATATATATATATATATGGGTCCCACCATGTCTTCCACTCCTAGATGCGATATAGCCTCATCAGCATGATGACATCGAACAGTTCTCCATCAATTTCTTTGAGTTCACGGTTTTGTTGATGAACAACTGTGATTCGGTCATTGTAGGAATTGTCACTGGTTGACATCCGAGCAAAGGCTTCGAGTTTAAGCTGCTGTATTTTGACCAGTTGTTGCATGGCTGTTCTTGTTTGTTGAATTGCATCATCTTCTGTGATTGATAGGCTTCCCTGAATTTCTGAAAATTCATCGAGGGAGATTCCAGAATCATAGGTGATATGATCCTCGTATCGTTGGAGTGTAGCCTGGTATTCTGCAGCAAGGGGATGAAATGTTGGATCAATCCAGCGGTGAGATGGTTCAGTCTGGGAGAGCTGGATCCTTTCTTCTCTTGACATTGGAGGATAAGTTCTTCGATTTGGCGAAGGCCTGCTAGAACCTCCGTACCTTCCGGCTCCTCCTCTATTGGCCATTCTGTAACAAAACATAGTGAGAAAACTAATCTTGACAAGGCATCTGCAAGAGCATTATCGGAACCATTAATATGTTCTAATGTAACATCAATGCCAAGACCAGTAATATAATCTGTGAAAGCAAGCCATCTGGTTCGAGATGGTTTATGGTCAGCAGTTTTGTTAAAGAAGCTAATGATAGCTTGGCAATCAGTCCTCAGAGTTAATCGCTGTTTATCAAGATAGAATATCTTGAAAGCTTCCAGAGAATTAATGCAGACATGAATCTCAGCATCAATTGTTGATTTAATCGGATTGAATTTGCCACTTGCATAGGCACATATTCTCTCAGTAGAATGAGGATCTTTTGATGCCTTCTTCCATTTACAAATTCCTCCCCATCCCTCCATACAGCCATCAGTTTCGAGAATGATTACGCATTCTTCAGGGGGAATAGAAAGATTAGGAAGATTTTGAATTTGGGCCTTGATTTGCCTGATTAGGGCCCAGTCTTGAGCATTCAATCTTCTTTCACCTTTGGGACTCACCTTGGAGTATAGTGGGCTAAGAAGTCGACCCATATCTTTAATATAGGCCCGAGCATTCTTCATCAACTCAAACAGGTGGTGCTTGGATGACCAGTAGTAGAGAGAATTTATTCTATCTACGAGCACTCAAAGCAACTGAAGAAATTGAGGAACCCGCGATCGGATTATCACAATCCACGGGCAAAGCAGCGGGAATCTCTGAAAGTAACCGCGTCTTAATTCGGCAAAACAACACAATAATTGAACTTTGTATCGATCCTGTCATTGGTATCAGAGCTAGTTTTGTCATGGCTGAAATAGCGTAAACACTTATCAGGGTAGTAAAGGCCTCTGTTGTTAAAGATTATTATGCTTTATTTCATGTTATTGTTCTTATATAATTGTTAGAAACATTCTACCAGGGCAAAGGTAACCGTATATTAACCAAGGCAAAGGCTATTAATGTTTTCAAATTTATAAAAAGGTATAGCATGATTTCTGTATTTAAATTTCTAAAGGCAGTATAATCCTTGAAGTTAAGATTTAAGTAAAAGACACAGGCCCTATATCTGGCAGAGAGGAGTAAGTCCAGTGAAACCCTGTGGTGAACGAGAAATTTAACTGGTAAGGACTACTTGGACCTTGAGATTTAAATATAGTCTATAGCGCTTCCTTTTGGTAAATTGGTAATCTAGATAGCTCAGACTAGTTAATATATTCTTACTCAGACCAGTAGGAATGCTATGACAAATATATGGGAACAAAACATTAGAGAATGGTATGATAAATCAGGAACTTCACGCCTGAACTACCTTGATCTTGCCACAACTGAAAAGCCATCATCTAAAGAACTAGCTCATAATATTGCTGTAATTTACGATCGTGTCTGCCTCTCAAGCAAAGTTAACCTGAAAGAATTTAGAAGTCAACAAATTCAAATTCAGTCCTTAGAAGCTACAGTCCTGCAACTTGGTGAGAAGATAGAGAAACTTGAAAAAGGAATTAATTCCTTAACCCAGGTTTTTCTAGAAAGTAAGTCGTGGAACAAAGAGGAACAACAACTAAAGTCGATTGAAGGGATTCTTCAACAGCTCAAGCGAGCACTCGTTGAATGAGTCAAAACGAACTGGTGTACCTTGAAGCTCTCAAAGCATCTGAAACAACTGAAGCACCAGGAATCGGCCTAACAACTTCCTCTGACAAGTTGTCCATACCATCAGGAGTGAAAACCCTGATTCGTCAGAATAACACCATAATTGAACTTTGTTTAAGATTGTCAAAACAGGTTGAAGCACTTGAAGGAAGAATCCGAGCTTTGGAAGCCCAGAAGTCTCCAGCACTTTCAACCGACGATCTTGTTGCAAAAATCGCAAAACTCTCACTCGGACCAAAGGAGAAGCCAAAGGAAGGGAAGGGACTTCTCAGAGTTCATCGTGATCCAAACAAGTTGCTACAAGACGAGCTTGACAAACTCAGGCTTAAAAATTCATGATGGCCTCAACGTCCAGAACAAGAACGGTGACCCTGCCACGAGTTACCAACCAACCTCGGCCAACAACAGCAACACCTGGAGCACCACTATTTGAAGATCAGATCAGAGAGTATCGTCAGGACCAACGACGAAACTATGTTTTGCAAAGAAGAGCAAGAAACGCACTTCAACGACTAAGGGGACGTCCTTCACCATCAAATACCTTAGAGCAGCAGCTCTCTCCTGAAGTGCAGTTACAATTGTCTATGGCGGAACGAGCAAATATAGCACCAGCCGAGGTGTTATACAGAACTAGACGAGATGATGCTCATCATCGAGTTTATGTTCACAGATCAGAAGAAGCCGTCCTTTGCGTAGGAGAAACGCAAGTTGAAAGGCCCTTCATCCAGGAAGAAAGTTATGAAGAACTACGAAGGAGCCATATGCAGTACATCCACCTCGGAGTTGTTCAAATCCGACTTCAAGTCCTACATCGGATAGAACAGGGGAATCTTGCTGTTCTAGTTCTCCGAGACACAAGATGGACGGGAGATCAAGCGACCTTCGCATCTATGGAAGTTGATCTTACACGAGGAATACAGATGGTCTACATAGTTCCTAATACTATGATGACTATTGGAGATTTCTACAATCATGTGCAGATCGTGATTCAGACAAGGGGATATGAGAATTGGCAAGGAGGTGAAGCCAACTTATTGATTACTCGAGGATTAGTCGGCAGATTATCCAACACTCCTAACGTTGGATTTGCATATGAAATTCAAGGAGTTACTGAATTTCTAACATCTCGAGGAGTCAAAGCGATCCCAGGAGAACAAGTTCCCACTGATGTCTTGCGAGGACGTAACTGGATTATCCGACCACCAGTCAGAAGGATACATCCTCAACAGCCTACAACAGCTGTCTCTCGAAATTTACCTGGAGGAAATTTCAGCCTGCGATTCGGAGATTATGTAGCCGCTCAACGTGCAGATCCAGTTCATTATGATGCAAATGATAATGAAATTATGCAATCTGACGATGACGCTCAATCTATTCAGAATGACTTCAGGATGAACAGAAACAACATCATAGTCATCAGGGATATCAATATTTTCAAATAGAGCTACCCTTTTGACGTTCTTTTTATCCTTCGTGCAATCTCGAGCGTAATGACCTTCTTCTCCACAAAGATAACATTTGCAATGTTTTGTTTTCTGCAAATATTTCCTTTTATCAATTCGCACATGAGAGGGGTGTGGTTTCCCTTTGTACGTTGTGGCTTTTCGAAGTCCATACTTCTTCTCTGTTTCCTTGTAGTATCCTGGAATAGGAATTTCTTTGCAGAAATCTAGACTTCTCAAAGATTTCTGGAAAGCAGCATTTTTGCATTCGGCTTCAAGATACTTGTAGGAAAATAAAATTCTTGGACCGACGCCAATAATATTTCCTGGATATCGTTCATTGAATGCCTTCTTTATCCTTTCACCAAGATCTCCAGGCATTTTGGTCCATAATTTGTCAGACAGCTCTTCTCTGACAAATAGCCTTCCCGTCCGTGTAGCAACATGCAAATAATCATTTAGAAATTTAATGATATCTTTGACATCTTTACATACTAATCTTTCCAGATCCCGGTATGCTTCTTCTTGCATCAATGTTGAACCTTGATAGGGATCTTCAAGAGTGAACACTGTTCTCATTTGTGAGATAATGTTCTGTGTTCCTTCATCTCCATCTCCTGAGGCTACAAGGGCTTCATATTCTGCTGTATACGCCATTCTCCATTGTGTCCACATAAGTTTTTCTGTTTCTCCAAGGAGATTTTCTATGAACATGATTTTGTTGCGTACTTCAGTGAATCCTTGCATGGCCACATGAATCTTTGTGATTGATTCCCATCGCATGAAAACATCATCAAATTTCCCAAGAGGATGTGGAATTACAAAGATTGCGCCTGTCTGGTGCATTGCAGAAGGTAAATTCCACCATTCATTCTTTGGATCTCTTCGGAAATTAGAGAAACTTTTATAGTCCATCCCGGAGATCGTATAGCCCAGATAATTTTTGAAGAAATCTCTTATCCAAGAATGGTCATGAAGGATGCTCTTGATCCTTGTGATGAAGAAAAGCATGAAAGAAGTAACCAAGGGTTCGGAAGTACGGGAACTGCTTCGAAGCAGCAAGGTTGGGATTCTGATTCCAATCCTACCCCTTCTGACAATATAATTGCCATGCTAGAAGAACAGGAAATTGAGACTGAGTACCCTCAGATCAGGAAATTGGAACAACTAATAGCAAAACACTCGGCAAAGGACCCAAAGTACATCATTTCCTCATCCTCAACTGCTGTTTCCAATTATCAGCCACCTCGAGATTCTATGATGGGTCCTCCAGGATATCCACCAGCTACAGGAAGTACTGCTATTCCTGTTCCTCAAAGACCTACATATGGCGACGGAAAGCCATAGCATTGAATTGGATCGTTACAGCCTTTATCAGAAGACTGACCGCCCTTTTTAAGGTATTGCTGATGGTATTCCTCAGCTCTGTAAAACTTCTTCGCAGGCAGAATCTCAGTAACAATGTTCCTGTTCAAGAGCGTCTGTTGTCTCTCCTTTGACTCCAATGCAGCATTCTCTTGCTCCGGAGTGTAGAAGTATATTCCAGATCTATACTGTGTTCCAACATCATTCCCCTGCCCAAAAGATAATAATGCTGTTAGGACAATCAAAGAGGACAACACGTTAGACCCGCAGAACATTCGTTCCCATCCCCCAAGTAATTTCTTAGAACATAATAATTTAGAATAGATCATTCTAGGGGAGTAAAAATCCCAAGTTGGGCCAAAAGCTGTTGGAATATTAGTTTGTTGTATGTATGATATTTTGGGGGATCGTAAAAACAATCTCAACCAAACAGGATAAGTAAAACAAGAACTTTATAGAAATTTTACAGACCTGAAAAGCTGAGATTACAAGCGCAAACGGAATTAAAAGCGGAAGAGTGATTACTCAAGTATACAAGTGTAGTTGTTCTAACTTCTCTTGATGCTTGAGATACTAAACTTCGACTCTATTTATAGACTCATAAGAGATAAGCTTAATAAAGGTAGGGGATACGTGCCGAGTGCTCATTGGGCCTCATCGTCGCACTATCGCAAACCTTATCAAGAATCTTATCATTACAAATCTAAATAATGCAAAGACCACTTTAGCAAAATATCATAAATACAACAAACTAATATTCCAACAGCTTTTCTCAGTTGTCAACTGAGTAGTGATTGAAGTGGAATATTATTACAGACACTAGGACAGACACCGGGGCCCACCACGTCCTTTCTTATTCAAGCATTATCGATCAATATTATTGACAGACACTATTGATCAATAATAGAGACTAGAGCTTCAACCTTATCAGAAACGGAATAACCTCATCAGCATGACGACATCGAATAATTCATTATCGATCTCCTTTAGAATAATTGAAGTTTAAAAGATGTTGACTAAGATGTTAACATTGCGGACCACAAGACTCCACAAAATCATACTTCCCTTTTCTAGGCATGCATTTCAATAGCACAAGAACAATTTCCAACAAAATATTTAGATACTGTGAAAAGCTTCAAGGACAAGAAATAAAGCCTTATCTCGGAATTTGGCTATTATCCTCCATCCTATACCCTAAATGGGAGATAACTAATCCCCCAATAGAATTAGTTAATCACTCCCCTCCAAATTATCCTCCATCCGCATCCAACGGTAAAAAATAATCCTCTACCATAAAATTTTGTTCTTCATCCCACTTTAACCAAACATAGTACAACTATACTCTCTCATAGTACAACTATACTCTCTCATCCATTAGAGCATCACCAGCAGCCTCACCATATCACATTTCCAGCCAAAATGGCAAGCAAAACCAACAAAAATGGCCTCTAATAGTCTCAATGGAGCGTCACCACTTTAACACTGAGCTACAGTTGCTAGCCAACTCAGGTGGTGAACTACTATAGCTTAGGTTATCCCTTTTTCTTTTACTTTTTTCTAAATTTTCAATTCCCAATGATTTCATTATTGAGTGAACTAAGATTTTCTTATACAATAATGCTAGGATGACCATCTGTTCTTACCACAATTTGTTTATGGCTTTATGTGTTAATACCGTGTTTATTTAATAGGTTCCACCACTCATTCATGTTATCAATACATTGTTGATACATAAGATGATAAATAAAATATGATAAGAAATTTTGATCATCATAGTATTATTTTTTCTTAATGTTTAGCTATTATAATTCTTCTTTTTGGGTGGGTAACTATTACAATTTTTCATACATTTATTTATCTTTTATTTATTTATTTATTTTGCGGGAACAAAATATTGAGTGACATGGAAATACCCACATGCCAATAAAATACCATAGATGGAATTAGGTGGATGATATTGCTGTGAGATATCACCATTATATCCAATACTTCTTTTAATGGGTTCATGTGAGAAAATGAGACCATTGAAAAAATATAACCATTGGAATTTTGTGGTCGTCATAAAAAATTGACTACTGGAAAATATTAATGTTGAAGAAATATAACTGCTAAAAAAAATATAGTTGTATTTGGGGGGAAAAAAAAAAGAAAAAAAAGAAGAAGAAGAAAATATGAAAGAAATAATGTTTTAAAGTAAGATAGCTAAAACAGAGAGCCCTGTTTGGGGTATGTATTGAAAAAGTTTAGGCTATTTTTGCGAATGTAGTTGTAGATAGATGCTCTTATCCCATGGTTTTATTTATTCTCCTCTTAACCACATGGTATACAATTCCCCCACACCCTTAAATAAATCAATAATCTGGCAAACAAAGGAGGCTTCAGGGAACATGGAGGTATTTGATTTGGATGCTAAAGAGGTAGCTGCAGAATTATTTTAGGCTGTGTTTGGTTCACGGAGTTGAAAAGAGAAAAGAAAAAAGTGTGTGAATGTGTAGTTCTATTTCATTCCCATATCACCTGCCTTTCCAATTCCCTTTTTCTTTCCAAATCCCTCCCCAAATTAGAGAATGAATTGTTGGGAAACTGCTTCAATCAAAAGCAACATATCAGGCCAAGAGCTCAATCAAACACTGTGTCTTAAGATGAAAAAAAAAAAAAACGCATCAAAAAATCAAACCAAAGATTAAAAATTGAAAGCCCTCAAAATTCAGGCATCTACTTATAAATTAAATGACTATTATTATTCTAACAATCAGCAAACCTGATAAAGCCTTTTGTTTATAAGTCACAAGAAGCTAAGTACCAATTCAATTAGATAGCAAATCAATCAAACCCATTAAAAATTAAACAACAAAGCGACAAAAATTCAAACAAACCCACCTGACGATTAACCGTGGTAGGGTCATGCCTGGACCAGAACACATCAAGCAAGGTCTCAATAGCTACACTCCTTGGGATCATACTGAACCCTAACGACCCGAGTGGTGCGTAGTTCCCGAAACACACGTCGTCGTAAGAGGGGTCGTGAATATGGCCCTGACTGTAACGCAACCTCAGTCTTGGTCACCGCAGAGACTCTCTGAAACGCCAATTCGACACCCCAGAAGCACCCAGCCTCAAATTGGGCGAAACTCTGTCCTGGCGCCGGAACATCGTCGTCGGGGATTGGGGGATGGAGGAGGATGAGGGGTCCATGGCTATGGTGTGTTTGACTAGCAGTTTCAGTGGCTCTAAAAATTAGGTAAGAACGGTACTCTGAGACCTTCAAACACTATGGCCCCGTTTGTTTGGGGTAATTGGGAGGGGATTGGGTTGGTATGAGCAGTAAATTGGGAATGGAGTGTTTGTTTTGAGAGGTAGGGAGGGGATTAGTAAATTTTTTTGGTATTACTAATACCCTTGGAAGGGGGATTCATATGAGGAGATAGAGATGGTATTAGAAAAATAGTGAGGGGATTAGAATTTTTTTTTTTTATATTGGGAATTTTTTTTTAAATAAAATGTTTAATTTTTTATATTTTTTTATTTATTTTATTATTTTATATAAAAATAATTTAATAATTCCTCACTATCAATCTCCTCACTATAAATCTTCTCCATTCTATCTCTGAAAACAAACAGGGCCTTAGGCCTTGTTTGGTTTGGCTTTGGCAAAAAGATTTTGGAAATTTTTTTTAAAATTTTGTGTGATTTGTAATTTTTCTCAAAAAATTTTCAAAATCACTTTTTCTCTCCTACACATCAATCAATCACTCTTTCTCTTTTCTCTCATTTTCAATCACTTTTTTTCTCACATACATCTACTCAATTACAACAAAATATCAAATCATCCTTGAGAGGGAGATTTATGACCTGGATTGGGCCGTGGTAAAGGCCGGAGAGATTTGGGTCAAACAGAATTGCGCCGTGCAGATTTGGGCCGAACGAGTGTTGAGCCGAGCTGTATTGCCCGGCCTTGGAGGAAGCTGCTCGGTTAAGGCAGCGCATGGATTGACCGAGCTGCAAGGATCCGTGGGTACGACTTCGGTCAGGTGAAAAGTCCAGCGCCAGGAAAGGCAATGTTGGACCGAGATACCTGTTTGCTCGGCAGGTGAGTCGACCGCAGACAAGCTTGAGTTGCCCCGATCTCGGCTTTGCCTAGATTCCGCCGAATCCGGTCCTCACCTGAGCTTAACTGTTGGAGTACTTGGGCATGAAGCGCAGCATGACAGATTATGGCCGAGATGGTATTGCCCGGCTGCCAAGCTCCCAGAAGAATGGATGGGCAGTTGGGTTAGGTAGAGCTCAGCAAGGTGTATGTTGACAGATGGGATAACAGTGCCACGTGTTGAGAGGGCACTAGGAGTAGATTTGGGGCGCAGAAGGTATATAAGCATGCCTGCGCCCCCCATACTAGGGGGATGATGGACAATTTGTAAGGAAATTCCTACACTCAAACACTCCTCTCTCTCTCTCTCTCTCTCTCTCTCTCTCCTAAGGTGTGTGCTAACTTGATCGTCGGAGGGTTTTTCCGGCCACACACCGCCGGGTACCTCACCGTTATTTGTTCGCAGGTAATCGGACATAAACGGAGCTCGGAAGAAAGGAGTACGGGCTTGCCGGGATATTTGCTCCCCGTACAATTGGCGCCGTCTGTGGGAAACTTGACAGACAAAACCTTGTCTTCCAAGCTCATCTGATCGCCATCCATGGCTAACAACGACGAGTTTCCGTTGTCTGCCATAGACGGAGCCACCCCGGAGTTCACCCGAAGGAGAGAAGGACCTCCCGCCATCCATCCAATGGCGGACTTGGGGACACCCACCGGAGGACAGTCAGGAGACGCGCGGGATAAGCGTGGAAGAAGTCATGGACATTCACGGAGTCCAGACGGTCATCGGCGGAGGAGAGACTCACACGCCAGACGTCTGGAAAGTAAGTTGAGGGACCAAGACGCTGTCATCCGGCGAATGACGGCGGAGATGGAGGATCTGAAGCGGCATGTCAAGAGGGAGGGTGTAGATGGAGTAGTAAACCACAGTGAGCGCACCATTCAGGCAGTCAGAGTCGGCGACACACTCCATCAATTTCCATTACCAGAAGCTACAAAGTTGGTGATTCAGGAGTTCACGCGGAAAATTCCAGCACGTAGGATAGCACCTACCAGCCCTCGCGTCCGGTGACGACGGCGAGGTATTTATATTCCGCTCACTCAGAGGATTAATGGGCAGTCTTGAAGGAACGAGCTCGCCGGCGGGAGGCTCAAAGGGTGCCGGCGTTTCAACGGCTATCCTACGGGGTTCACGCCAGCGAGGAGGTCGGAATGCCTCCACCCCGCCAAGCAGCGCCACTCTTTGTAGATACGGACTTGGCCAGGCTGAGTGCCACCCCTTTTTCCCTGGAAATAGAAACAACACCGCTTCCGGCAGGCTTCCACCAGCCTAAGTTCACACTTTACGACGGAAAACCGATCCTTACATGCATGTAAGCCACTTCCGACAGGTTATGGCCGGACATAGGCGAAATGACGGACTTATGTGCCTAATCTTCCCGTCAAGTTTAGGCGAGCTGGGCTTGAAGTGGTTCAAGAGGTTGCCGGAAGGGAGCATACAAAGATGGCATCAGTTGGCCGAGGCCTTTGTGACACGCTTCAAAACCAACACAAAAACTCCAAAGGAAGTCGATCACTTACTAAGTGTCAAGATGGAACCGAGCGACACGCTGAAGGCATACAACTCCAAGTATTGGGAGACCTTCAACGAGATCTTGGATTGCCCGGTCAACCTTGCAATCACTCAATACAAGCGTGGTCTCCCGGTCGGACATAGACTACGGGACTCGCTTACCATGCACCAACCGACATCCATGGGCCAGCTCATGCAGTGCATCAATGAGCACATCCGAGTCGAGGATGATGCGTCAGCATATATCGCGAAGGCAACTCCAGTCGCAACAGACAAGAAGGCATCAGGTAAAGTGCACGCAGTTCGGCAAGAGTCCAGCCGCTCAAGCGACTGAGCAGAGGAATCGGACCGTGGTTCGAATCGCAAAAACTGGGGTAGAGGACGTCGGAATGACCGGGATGATGTGACCGACGCAAACAGAAGATTGAAGGCACGGACTAGCATAGCCATGGTCTTCAAGATTCCAATCTATCGCATACTTAACGAGATCCGAGACGAGGAATATGTCCGATTTCTCGCTAAGTTGGGCGATGGACAAAAGGGCTTCAATCTGCGGTATCGTTGCACATTTCATCGGGAGCGAGGCCACCGAACAGAGGACTGTCTGCCTTTGAGGCAACACTTGGAAGAGCTAGTCGCAGCCGGGCACCTGGATCTTTACATTGATGGGGGCGTTAAGGCAAATCAGGTTCCGGTTGATCCGTGGGGACCGGATGACTAAGATGCACCACAGGGGGTTGTGAATGTCATCCACGGCATAGTGGAACCGGCGTGAGTTTGTGAGCTCCGTGGTATGATCAAGAAGGCAGAGCACATGAGGGAAGTTTTGTCAGTTCAGCCTGCGCTCAAGAGGGGGAAGACGGAAGCGAAAGATGTGATCAGCTTCTCTTCAAAGGACTTGGAGCGCATTCAGACACCGCACAATGACGCCTTAGTGGTAACACTCCGCGTCAAGGAATTCGATGTCAAACGGATCTTGATCGATCAGGGAAGCTCGGTCGTGATCATGTACTACGATGCGTTCAAGCAGCTCAAGCTCCGAGATACGGATTTGGCCCCGGCGACTTCGCCATTGGTTGGCTTCAACTCACAACCGGAGTGGCCTTTGGGAAAGATTATCCTGCCGGTCAAAGCGGGATCCGTGGTCAAACAGGTTGAGTTCTGGGTGTTACAGGTGCCATCTACTTACAATTTGATCCTTGGAAGGGGGTGGCTACACGCTATGCAAGCCATGGCATCGACTTTTCACCAAGTAATGAGATTTCCCTCGGCTATGGGGGCAATCGAGGAGATTTGAGGCGATTAGGTCATGTCAAAGTAGTGCTTCGTGGCAGTCAACGGTAGCCGGGCTGCCATGGGATTTGTTCAGATGATTGAGGGACCGGAGGACCAGGGTGTCTTGGATGATGTGGGCACCAAGGCCGAGGACAAAGCTGTCGAAGAATTAGTGGAGGCGCGAATTGATACAGAGCAGCCGGACAAGTTCTTCTTGCTCGGCTCTAGCCTTACTGCCACAGAACGGACCGAGATGGTTGAGTTTTTGATGGCCAACATCGAGGTTTTTGCATGGTCGCCTTATGACATGCCCGGCCTCGATCCAAGTTTTATTTGCCATCATCTCAATGTATTCCCTGGAGCAAAGCCAGTCATTCAGCGAACAAGGAGATCGGCGCTGCATCACGCCGAGGTGGTTGCGGAGGAAGTCAAGAATTTGCTGGAGGCACGAGCAATTCAAGAAGTGCACTATCCTCGGTGGATCTCAAATACAGTGGTGGTACCGAAGAAGAATGGGAAGTGGTGGGTTTGCGTTGATTACAAGACCGTCAATCGAGCTTGTCCGAAAGATAGCTTTCCTTTGCCTAGAATTGACCAGCTTGTGGATTTGACGGCTGGACATAACAGGCTGAGTTTCTTGGATGCCTACCGCGACTATCACCAGATTGCCATACATGGCCCCGACCGAGAAATCACCTCATTTACTACACCAAGGGGACTCTTCTGCTACCGAGTCATGCCTTTTGGTTTGAAAAACGCCGGGGCAACTTTTCAGAGGATGGTGACCAAGATGTTTGCTCCTTTACTGGGCCGGAAAATGGAAGCTTACATTGATTATATGGTGGTTAAAAGCCGGCATCAGGCAGATCATTTGTCCGACTTGGCCGAGATGTTCGCCATTCTCAAAAAGCACAAGCTACGCCTGAATGCGTCCAAGTGTGCCTTCGGCGTGGGATCCGGGAAATTTTTGGGATTCCTAGTCACGAACCGGGGTATCAAAGCAGACCCTACGCAAATCCAAGCCGTGCAAGAGTTAAAACAGCCTAGCTCGGCGAAAGACGTGCAGCATCTGGCCGGAATGGTCGCCGCGCTTAATCGATTTATAAGCCGGTCATCAGATCACTGCCGCCCTTTCTTTCAGTCTTTAAAATCAAAGTTCTCCTGGGATGAAGAATG
The DNA here is from genome assembly GCF_004153795.1 of Camellia sinensis. Classification (NCBI taxonomy): domain Eukaryota; kingdom Viridiplantae; phylum Streptophyta; class Magnoliopsida; order Ericales; family Theaceae; genus Camellia; species Camellia sinensis. The sequence goes on from NW_021033846.1 coordinate 86,613, forward strand.
TGACCGAGCTTTGGCCGAGCTCAAGGAGTATCTGTCTTCAACGCCACTGTTGGTCACACCGGAGCCTGGAGAAGTACTCTATCTTTATTTGGCCGTGTCACAGCATGCAGTCAGTGCGGTGCTCGTCCGGGCTGAAGGAATTAAGCATCTCCCCATCTTTTATGTCAGCAAAACTTTGCTACCGGCGGAGTCAAGATACTTGCCGTTGGAGAAGCTTGCTTTGGCATTAATGATGGCTTCAAGAAAATTGGCACACTATTTCCACGCACATACCGTCATCGTCTTCACCGAGTTCCCCCTCAAAGCTTTATTCGAGCGGGCAGACTTCTCTGGTGGAATTCTTAAGTGGGCAGTCGAGTTGGGACAGTTTGACGTAAAGTTCCAGCCGCGCACAGCCATCAAAGCCCAGTCTTTGGCCGACTTCGTCGCCGAATTCTCACCTAGAACTCATTCGGTGTGCCCGGTCGATATTACCGCGGCAGATGATGAGGTACACGCAAGACCATCCGAGATACAACCAGTCCGTGGAGGTAGCAATGCAGAGTCTGCGCGCACCACTAAAGCACCCTCAGTTTGTACGGTTTTACCACCCGGTGATGTGATGACGGAGTTGAGTACGGAGTTGAGTATCACCGACCCACTTGCTCTGTCCGGTCCCGCATCACCAGGGGGGAAGAAATGGAACCACACAGCTCAGAGCTTGCGGCCGGCATAGTACCGCCACCTGGTGATTCGCTTACGGACTTGAGCATTACAGATCAACTTGCTGAGTCCGGTGTCGAATCATCAAACGGGACTGAATTGGAACCAATCAACACAGAACTTGAAACCGCACAGCCGAGCAGTTGTGACCCCATCAACCTTCAAGCCTCTCAGGACCCCTCAGAATGCTGGAAACTCTTCGTAGGGGAGATGTGGAAACTTTTTGTTGATGGAGCCTCGAACCATCACGGCGCCAGGCTAGGTATTGTTTTGATATCATCGGACGGGTTGACAATTGAACACTCTATCACCCTTGGCTTCCCTGTATCCAACAATGAGGCTGAGTACGAGGCGCTTTTGGCCGGTCTCAAGAGCACGCTCCAGATGCAGGCATCAGAGTTAATGGTTTACAGTGATTCCCAGCTTGTGGTTAACCAAGTTTCTGGGGTCTACCAGGCCAAGGATGACAGAATGATGAAGTATCAAGCTTTGGTCAGGGACCACATCAAGCGATTCCAGGTGATCAGAGTCCAACTGATTGGCCGAGAAGAAAATGACCGGGCAGATGAGCTGGCTGGCCTGGCCTCTATGGTCGACCGCTCATATCCCAACCCTCTTTTGATCGACTTCCTACCGAGACCCAGTATTGAAGAAACCGGGCAGACGGAAGTATTCTGTGCCGACCTAGGTCCGTCCTAGATAGACCCTATCATCGTTTTTCTCAGAGAACGGACTCTTCCAACCGACAAGAAGGAAGCACACAAAGTGCGTGTAAAGTCAGAGCGGTTTTGGCTCTCTCCTTCGGGCGTTTTGTACAAAAAGTCTTTCACCGGTCCTTACCTGAAGTGTGTGCACCCAAGTAGCGTAGAAACCTTCCTGTATGAAATTCACGAAGGCATCTGTGGCAGTCACATTGGGGGCAGGTCCTTGGCCTACCGAGCTATTTCACAAGGCTATTGGTGGCCGTGCATGCAGGCCGACGCCCAGAAATATGTTCGCAAGTGCGAAAAGTGCCAGAAGTTTGCACATCAAATCCACCAGCCGGCCAAAGAACTTCTTTCCCTCACCAGCCCTTGGCCTTTTGCAATGTGGGGGTTAGATATAGTGGGACCGCTCCCAACCGCACCAGGCAGCCGCAAATTCTTCATCGCGGCAACGGACTACTTCACCAAGTGGATTGAAGCTGAGCCTTTGGCAACCATTAAGGAGAAAGACGTGAAGCGGTTTGTCTTGCAGAATGTGGTAACACGCTTCGGCGTCCCCAAAATTTTGATCTCTGATAACGGCACCCAGTTTGACGGCCGCCTATTCAGAGGGTTTTGTGCAGATTTAAAGATTGAATTCTACAACTCCACCCCGGCTTACCCACAGTCCAACGGTCAAGCCGAGGCGTCGAACAAGACCATTCTTGACGGGCTGAAGAAACGGCTGGAGAAGGCGAAGGGCAAGTGGGCTGAGGAACTCCCCAGCGTCCTCTGGGCATACTGTACAACCCCTCGGAGGTCGACCGGGGAAACTCCGTTTGCGCTGGCTTATGGCATGGAGGCGGTCATTCCATTGGAAGTTGACATGCCCACTCTCAGAAGTGAAGGTTTTGAGCCCGAGCTAAACGCCGAGGCCATTGCTCTAGAATTAGATCTGGTGGAAGAACGTCGGGAAAAGGCTCTTATCCATGTGGCCGCCTACCAGCAAGAGTTCTCCAGGAAGTACAACAGGACGGTGCACCCCAGACCGTTCATGGTGGGTGATTGGGTCTTGAGAAAAGTTATGGGTAATACCCTGGTGCCAGGAGAAGGCAAGCTAGGTGCAAATTGGGAAGGACCCTACAAGGTGACCGGTCTGGCGGGCAAGGGGGCATACCACTTAGAGGATTTGGATGGTAGAGCAATCCCGCGGCCATGGAATGCGGCCAATCTCAAACTGTACTATTTCTAGCTTTTGTTTTCTTTTTGTGCAAAGGAATTCTTTACCTTACACTTCAGAATGTAATTCTTTTTGTCAATATATAGAAGTGTCTTCTTTGCTTCAGCATTTTGATTGATTGCTTGGAGTACTTGAGATTCTCAACCGAGATGATTTAATCCGGTTGAAAGAGTTGATATTTTGTTCAACTTAGGTATTCTCAACCGAGATGATATACTCCGGTTGAAGGAGTTGATGGTTTGTTCAACTCTGGGATTCCAACCAAGATGACCTATTCCGGTTGAAGGAGTTGATGGTTTGTTCAACTCTGGGATTCCAACCGAGATGACCTACTCCAGTTGAAGGAGTTGATGGTTTGTTCAACTCTGGGATTCCAACCGAGATGATTTACGCCGGTTGAAAGCGTTGATGGTTTGTTCAACTCAAAGATTCCAACCGAGATGAGTTACGCCAGTTGAAGACGTTGATGGTTTGTTCAACTCAGAGATTAAAACCGAGATGATTCACTCCGGTTGAAGAAGTTGATGTTTTGTTCAACTTATGTATTTTAAACCGAGATGTGTTGCTTCGGTTGAAAGACTTGGTGATTTGTTCAACTTTGATGTTCCCACCGAGATGGTTGTTCCGGTTGACGAAGTTCAATTTTGCTACTTATACCGCGATGTGCATTCCAGTTAGGCCTGGTGGTCTAAACCGAGATGTTTTGCTAAAGTTAGAGTTGGAGAAAATCGTGCAAACTTTTGTGAAATTAAGGCTCTTTCATTGATGAGAAAATAAGTACAAAGGAGGGGCATAGAGCCCGGTTACATACACAAAGCACAAAATGAAAGAAAAAGAGAACTACACTAGGGGGGAAAGATGTGAGAACTCGTCTTCAGCGGCCTCCAGATCAACCATTGTTCGCTCTTGGGCACCGGCCTCTTTTTCTCCAAGCAACTCCTTGCCGCTTCCCTCCTCGGCATTTACCTCGGTTTCTTTGGCAAGTTCCTCTTCGGCCTCAGCTTGCAACGCGCTGAAGACGTCGTTGGCATAAGGCACGAGGTAGACTGGTAGGAAGGTAACCGGGGGAGCGGCAAACACATCGGTGTCAGGGCCTTGACCGAGATGTTCGCAGGCTGACTTCCAGCCCGCTTTGAAATAAATATCCTGAGTAGCAAAGACCTGCTTCTTATAGCTATCCTCGGCCTCTTTGAAGCCGGCGTTGTTGGCATCCTCACACTCCTTCTCCCTGGACGCCTTGAGCTCATCTAGCTCGGCCTGAAGTTCGTCTCTCTTCTTCTCGGCCTCCCCAAGCTGGTCGAGCAACCTGTTGTTGTCAGCATTGGCCACTTGAAGTGAGGACTTTGCTCGGCCGAGCTCGGTCTGCAGACTCTGGACTTGGCCGGTAGTGTCATTCGCCTTCTGCCGCAGTCGGTGGATTCGCTCCAAGACCAGGTGCTGCTTTTGGATAGCCTGCAAGAAGAAAGCTGAGACAAATTAGAAACCGTACAAACACTTAACAAAAATTTCAACAAAAGATTGAGACTTACCCTGGCCATGGACTTTACTGAAGACTTCACAAGCTGAGTGTCCGGAACGTGGTCGCTACCGACCACATCGCTCGGTAAAAGCAGGGCTTTTGAGAGATCAAAGGCAAGCATGTGCTCTTTATCACCCTTGATCGAAGCTTTAGCCGGGATGTCTTTTCCCCGGTGCTTAAGCTGCGGCCGCCATGCTGGAGTTGGGTTTGCGGCTTCTGTGGGTTGCTCGGTGAAGAGCTCGGCAACCAGCTCGGCAGATGGATCTGCGCGAAGCCTTTTGCTAGTCCGGCGAGCTTCTTGCCTGGATTGCCCGGCAGCTGGAGACGCCAAGGCAACCACAGGGCTGCTGGATTGACCGGCAACTTGGGAATGAGGGACAATGCTCGGTATTTCGGCCGATGTCGCGGTCAGCAAGTTCTTGATGCGACTCATTTTCGCCATCTCCTCGGCTTCGGATAACCAGATAAACGGGACGTCTGGCAGAGTTGGGTCTCGGGGAGGAGTTGGAGCACGGGAAAAGTCTGTAACTTTACTCCGGCGTGGTGCTGAGTATCTGTAAGTTGGCACGTAGCCGAGCAATTCATTGCAATCTCGGTGGCTGTAGCGGAGCACGGTCCGGATTGCTTTTGCGTTGGGGTATTGGTAGTTTGCTTGCAAGGCTTGAATTGCTGCATGAGGAACATGGAAATGGTTAAGCGCAGAATAATTAAAACGAATTGACCAAACAAGACAGCACGGCTTACATGTGGAACCGAAGTTCTTGCTTATGAACCAACCCGGTACCTCGGCTGTTTTGTAATTACCGGTTACCCAGAAAAAATCGTCATCGTGCAAGTCTTTGTCCGGTGTTCCGGTCACGATTTTTTCTTTGCCCGGTCTGATCTTAAGATAGTAAGCGAGACCATCGCCGGTGTGACCGAGAGTATATTGTTGCAATATCTCGGCTAAGCCTAAGTTTGTGCCTAGCCAGTTGTTAAGTTCGTGCACACTGTTTATTATTCGGTAGGTGTTGGTGGACACTTGAGTGGGTGCAAGCCCGGTGCGGCGGAGGAACTCGGTGATCAATGGGTTGAGTGGGAAACGAAGGCCCCCTTCGACGATTGATAGCACGGTGAAGGGGCATTCCTCCCTGCCCCAAGGCGTTGTCTCAATTTCTGCAAGTTCAAGGTGGACATCGGCCGGGATGCCGTACTCCTCCCTGAACGCAGCCAGTGTAGCCGGAGTATCTACGAGAAATCGAAATTTCCCCATGAAGGACCGGCCAAATTTTCTCGGCTGAGGAGGTTTGGCACTGACTTGTGAATTGTTGGCTGCTCGGTCTTTGAGAGCCTCGGAAGTGGTCAGGGGTCCACTTGGACTCTGCAGGAAAAGGTTGTCAAGTGTAAGAGGAAGCCCGGTCGTGCGAAACGAGCTTGACTTTAGCTCGGTCATAGATTGTGCCAAACCACCTCGGTTGTGAAGGTTAGCCAAGGAGCCCGGCTGTAAATCGGACCAGATATTAGCCCGGTCGATCGACCAAACCCTTTGCCTACCCCGGTTTTCACTAAGGTTGGGGCAAACATTTTATTTGCTCGGTCGGGGGTGGTTTTTTGGATCAAACGAAGTCCTGGAGCCCGGACCGCCCCAATTCTTCGAAGTTCATCAGCAAAAATGAAGAACACCATGAGTAATGGGAGGTTTGGGATGATTTCTATGTCCTATGTCCTAAGAACTACGTTCTACTGCCCTATTGTATGAAGTATCAATGAAAATAACAAATAACAAGGGTTGGAGAGCTTACCAATATGGAGCAGTGGCTGCTTCTTCTTCGAGCGCGAGTTCGGGAATGGCAAAGGAGAGGCAAGAGCTTTGGGTTGCTTGGAATGGCAGTGAGTCAGTAAGACCTCAAGGAAGATGAGGGGGAGATGTTTATAGAGGAAACGAGACCGCCCAAATTCAAATTCTGGCAAAACGGCGGGTTGGCTGCTCGAGAACCAATGGCAGCCCGCCACGTGTCCCCATTTATGGCGACGTCAGAACTGAAGAGACAGGTTGAAGAGTTGAGGAGCCAACCGGGCTACTTTCAAAGAAGAGGACGTCAGCCGAGGAGTATAACCGGGCAAGTTTGCAGACAGGAATGTTAACTAGCCCGGTCGCCATTTAGCATTCTGAGGACTGAGGAAGTGTTATCCCGGTCGAAGTGAGTAATCCCAGTCACGCTTTCGCGGACGGAATTAAGGGGCAATTGAGAGGGAGATTTATGATTTGGATTGGGCCGTGGTAAAGACCGGACAAATTTGGGTCAGACAGAGTTGCGCTGTGCAGATTTGGGCCGAACGGGTGTTGGGCCGAGCTGTATTGCCCGGCCTTGGAGGAAGCTTCTCGGTTAAGGCAGTGCATGGATTGACCGAGCTGCAAGGATCCGTGGGTACGACTCCGGTCAGGTGAAAAGTCCAGCGCCAGGAAAGGCAATGTTGGACCGAGATACCTGTTTGCTCGGCAGGTGAGTCGACCGCAGACAAGCGTGAGTTGCCCCGATCTCGGCTTTGCCTAGATTCCGTCGAGTCCGGTCCTCACCTGAGCTTAGCTGTTGGAGTACTTGGGCATGAAGCGCAGCATGGCAGATTATGGCCGAGATAGTATTGCCCGGCTGCCAAGCTCCTAGAAGAATGGTTGGGTAGTTGGGTTAGGTAGAGCTCAGCAAGGTGTATGCTGACAGATGGGATAGCAGTGCCACGTGTTGAGAGGGCACTGGGAGTAGATTTGGGGCGCAGAAGGTATATAAGCATGCCTACGCCCCCCATACTAGGGGGATGATGGACAATTTGAAAGGAAATTCTTACACTCAAACACTCCTCTCTCTCTCTCTCTCTATCCTAAGGTGTGTGCTAACTTGATCGTCGGAGGGTTTTTCCGGCCACACACCGCCGGGTACCTCACCGTTATTTGCTCGCAGGTGATCGGACATAAACGGAGCTCGGAAGAAAGGAGTACGGGCTTGCCGGGATATTTGCTCCCCGTACAATCCCAAACTCCCAAACTATTTTTAAAATATATAACCAAACAAACTACAAAAATTTCTAAACTCTCTTCTTAAAATATTTTTTAAAAACTTATCTCTTAAAGACAAACCAAACAAGGCTTATAACTCATCTGAAGCCAAGGATTATGAAAGAGCTCATAACACACAATGGGAGCTTCAACAGGTTTAGTGACGTATGTAGAAAATTTTCAATCTTGTTAATGAATATTTTTTGTATAATTGTTGTTCAAGGCATATCTAGATTTTGCCTTTCTGTATCTTTCTCATTAATAAGACAACATTGAAAATATCATGAAATTGGGAATATTCACTTAAGTCAGGTTGTAATTAAAATATTCGGTTATGTCAAGTTGTAATTAACTTGTATATAATCAACCTTGTTATTGAAGGATGTGCTTGATTCTTAGTACAAGAATCTTATGGTGCCGTTTGGTAATATTTATTTTTTTTATTTTTTATTTATATTTAAAAAAATTAAAAAAATTTAAATAAAAATTTGTTTGGTAAAATTTTTGATTTATAAATCAGTGGTCTCAGTTTATAAATTTGGCCAAAAAATGAAAACACAAAAATATGTTTCTACTTGAGTTTTCAATTTTTTTTTTTTTATACCACCCAACACTAGCCACCACCTGCCACAATTTTCCACCACCGTCTTCGTCACCACCAACCCGCCACAATTTTCCAACCACCGTCTTCCGTCACCACCACCCACCCCCCACCACCACCCGCCACCACCACTCACACCCCGAGTCCACCACTCCACCCACCACTTCACCACAATCGGGGACCGAGACCCACCTTCGGCAGTTCACCGTTACCATTCCAACCTCCGGATGCCCCACCCAACCAACCGACCACCACCAGCCATCACCGCCCGCATCCGCCCACGGCACCGCCACTCCATCCACCGCGCCGTGTTA
>NW_021033846.1:94727-130457 GCF_004153795.1 Camellia sinensis
CAGGCGACTGTAAATTTTCCTATAATTTATTCATAAAAACAAAGAGACTAGGTAATTTATCACTATAAAATTTATTCATAAAATAAGAGACTGATAAAATTTATCATAGGAACATTAATGGAATAATAAGCTCTCAAAAGTAGGAATCTAATCGTAATTAAAAGAAGTAAGGATTGGATACTAATCGGTGATATCCTACGGCAGATATCAGTCCACCTATTCCACTCTATGGTATTTTGTAATTGCATGTGGGTATTTCCATGCACTCAGTATTTCTGCTCCCACCAAAAAATAAATAAATAAATAAAAGAGAAAATAAATGTATGAAAGAATTGTAGTATTTACCCACCCAAAAAGCAAAATTCGGTAATATCTAACATCTAAAAAACAATAATACTATGATGGATCAAAAATTTCCTTTATCAATTTTTATTTACCAAATCCTTATGTATCAACCATGTTATTGATAGCCATGCATGAAGTGGTGGAATCCTATTAAATAACAACACAGAATTATCACATAAGGCGGTAAACCCAAATTGTGTCAAGAACAAGATGGTCAACCCTAATAGCCAAATTTATCCTGTGTAAGAAAATCTTGTAGTTCACTCAATAATGCAAATCATTGGGAATTAAAATTTTAGAAAAAAAATAAAAGAAAAAACGTGAATAACCTAAAGGCTACAGTAGCTCAACCTGAGTTGGCCTAGCAACTGTAGCTCAGTGGTTAAACGTGGTGACGCTCCAGCGAGACTATTGGAGGCCATTTTTGCTTGGCTTTTATTGCTTGCCATTTTGGCTGGAAATTGTGATATGGTGAGGCTGCCTGGTGATGCTCCTATACTGATGAGAGAGTATCAGTTTTGTCTCATGTTTGGTTAAAGTGGGATAAAAGAACAGGATTTTTAATGGGAGAGGATTTATTTTTTAACCTTTTGAATGCGGATGGAGGATAATTTGGAGGGGAAGTGATTAACTAATTCTATTGGGGATTGTTATCTCCCCCATTAGGGTATCAGGATGGAGGATAATACGCCAAATCCGAAGATAAGGCATCTTTTCTTGTCCTCTCGAAGCTTTCACAGTATATAAATATTTTGTTGGAAATTGTTCCTTCGTGCTTACCTTGACAATGCATGCCTAGAAACGGTAAGTATGATTGTGTGGAGCCTTCGTGGTCTGCAATGTCAATCATCTTAGTCAACATCTATTTAAAACTTCGATTATTGCCTTCTCCATAATGTTCATCCTGTGCCAGTAAGCCATGGATTCATCTTCCTTTCATCCATGTTTTCCCTTTTTCCTAAATATCTGTTATCAAGCATATTGATTATTATTAGGAGAACTCGCAAATCGAACTTGTGCTACTGCTGTGCATGAGATAAAAATACGCTATTAAAACATAGAATTTATGAAAATAAATTACTTTGTTATACTATGTGAAAACTTCACACCAATGCAATACTGCATTGGAGGGTGGAATTGCCCTCCACACTTGATGGAGGCAAAAATAACCTTCAGCCTTGTGATCTTCAAAAGAAACAAGACCATTAAAGTCTTCTTTGAACTGGTTTTTGATCGGGGGAGCACCTTCAACGATCAACTAGTTTTTGATGCTGGAATCGGGGAACAATATTCAAAGTGGGATTTGATGTGGTGTACCCGATCCTTCCCCTCCCTCTCCTTTTATCAACGACTTCGACCCTGTGGTATTCGGCGGTGGAGTGACATCTCCTGCGCTTATTACGATGACTGCCCTTTCTGACACAACTACAAGCACTGCTCAGGCACTTGTCATTTTTCATTCAAATCTGATTGGCTTAGATGTGTTTTCTTAGCTAACATAACATGATTAGCCGTAGTTTTTGTCTTTTCGTTTCCGAACCCGTCTCATCTGTGCCTCTCCCTTGCGGGCGTCCTGAAGAATTGGCTTTGGACCTGCACCGCCTAATTTGAGCCTATTTTCGCCCCTAGAATGATCTAATTCTAAATTATTATGTTCTAAGAAATTACTTGGGGGAAATGGGAAGGAATGTTTGTGGGCTCCTAACGTGTTGTCCTCTTTAAATTGTCCCAAACAGCTTATTATCCTTTTGGGCAGGGGATGATGTGGAACCGCAGTAAATAGTCTGGAAAATATACTTCTAACACTCCGAGCAAGAGAATGGCATGCATTGGAGTCGAAGGACAGACAACAGACCGCTCTTGAACAGGAACATTGTTACTGAGATTCTGCCTGCAAAGAAGTTATTTACAGAGCTGAAGGAATAACATCAGCAGTACCCTTGAAAAAGGGCGGTCGATTTGGTTTCTTAAGCAGTCTTCTGATAACAGGCCTGTAACGACCCAATTCGATGCTATGGCTAACTAAATTCTCCTCATTGTTTCCGAGCGACAACTCTAATTGCTTCCGTTCTGGTATTTAGTGGTAATTTATGGTTGTTAATAGGCTTGTGATTGTACCTTTCTTGTTATTCGAGTGTAATATATGGGATCAGTTAAAATTTCTCATAGAAATTGTTATCAAATTGTAAATGTTTGTGAACAGCTATTGTATTTTTTCTTAAGCATACGACAGCTGTTCTCTTTGATCAATTTTAATGAAGTTTGATGTTAGTCTGTTGTGTCTTGGTTTCTAAATATTTGCCTTAGGCGTGGAAATACGTAGATACGATAGCATATGTGTTGAAATTTTTTAATTTTTTTTTTTTCAAAAAAAAAAAATGTCATGCAACGCAAATCTTGCTCATGTTCACCTTGCTAAGCATTCCTTGCAAAATAAAAAATAAAAAAAATTTACAGTTAGGATTTTTGCAGCACACCCCTTCTTGTGAAGTTGCTATAAACTTGCGCAGATGACGCAAAATTTTTGAAGAATGCGAATTAAGACCTAGTAACGATATTATTAGTAATAAATTTCTCTGTCAAACTTATTTAAGTCTTGGTCTTCATTAGAAATTCTCAATGGAAAAATAATAAATTTTAATCATTTTGTAGCCTAAATAAATTCTTATAAGTTTGGGAAAGTGTGATTCTTGTTAAAAATAATAATCATAAATCACTTTTGTAATTTCAATTGGCTTTTTCCAAATCCGCTTCCTTTAGCTGGCGACGAATTTACAGTAGCATTGAGAACAAGATGCTTCTCAAATTTGGGAACACTGTTTCGTCATCTCTCTTCATGCCTTGATAATCAAAATCATCACGATACTCCCTAATCTCTTTTTTTCTCACCATTCGATATCTCATTGCTCAGGACAAACATTAACTTTACAATAATGTGGTTCAACCTAGGCTTCGCGAAGAAATATATAACAATCCACACAGAATGAAAGACCAGCGTCTAAACGACTACTAGAAAGATTTAGATACCTAAAACATGTTCATTAAAACAGTTGTTCATGCTAGAGCTGTCCACGAAGAAATGATCTTAACACACACTAACATGAATAGGTTTCTCAAACACCCTCATGAAATGACAAAAAATAACACAAAAAAATGGTTGGGTTGAACGATACAAATGAGCCAGCTCTTTACTTACACTACACTGCAAAGCCATCAGCAAACACCAGCAAGGCCAGCATTATAACAAAGACATAATTGCAGGACCACTTATTTTTATCAGTTTCTCACATTTTCGGGCGGGGGGAATCCATCCTACGCCCTGAGCTGAAACATGCAAGAAAACACATTGTTTGTCACGTCTAAAACCAGCCAAACAAAACGCGCAGAACACATAATGCATCAACGTTCTTAGTACGGGCAACATTCAGCAAAAAGGGCACTACAAATATGTTTCTGCAAGTGCTGGCTTCCTAATGAAGAGTTAGCTGAAAAGCTAATTTACTGGCTAAAAACTAACACTGAAAAAACTCAGTAAACTTCGACTCCTTTTGCGCAGGAAAAATGAATATTGCCCAAATGACCGAAGGCCTTTTTTAGGCAAAATGGACTTTATACAACCATATAAAACTCGCATTTTCAAGAGGTTGCAACACAGGCAACCGCATTGAAAAAGCCTTCATGCTATTTCCATTCTCATAAAATTTTATGCCTGGGAAGTGACCCTGATCTTTATTCACTCCGTGATGAATGACCTTGTTTATCTTTTCATTCCTTCTCCTACACATACTTCTGTATTAAGAATGTGCTACAACCGATTGCGCAATTTTGCCATAAATAAACACGATGATAGTGTGACAAGCCAAACTAACATAGTATATACGACACCACAGACACGACTTTTAAAGTGCAAGAGATGATACCCGGACATGTTAAAAATTTATAATTTATAATCATATAAAGATATCAATAGCATTTATCACAAGGTAAATGCCAAAAAGGAAGAAGAAGAAAGTAGCGTGACACTAACTTAAAATTAAGCAATCCATATACTCCTATAATTTAATATCAAGGATCTCTCATTCATCGTAAGACTTGTCATTAAAAGAATGATAAAACAATTAAAAAATATTAAAATACAAAAATGTATACATCTAAAAACATATTTATAGTGCAGCAAAGTTGCCATTGGTAGTTCGGAAGGGTTTAAAAAATATCCGCTTAAGTGGTCTAATCTTTATGACTTAAAATTTTAAGGATTAAGCCATGTTTAAAAATATTAAACATGCTTTATTTTACAGTATCCGCAGAGTCATTCACTGTCCGAATATGATATGGACACCTCCACCGGAAGTGTCCATACTTCGTACAAAATCATATACCTTCCTATGGGCATTCTGTTTCTCACTCCACCGATCTAAGAGGAACAAATTGTCGCAAAATTTGCAATATAAACGGATTGGCAAAAACGCAAAGTTGCCTGGCAACCTTTATTCCATTTACATGCGGGGTGTTTTGGTAACGATTTACGTTTTCAGTTTATTATTTATAAAAAATTTATAAATTGATTTTTATTTATTTTATTTTTATTTTTAAAAAAACAACATAAACTCGGCAAACCGCGTTTTGGTAATCATTGACAAAAATGTTTAAAAATTTTAAAAATATAAAAGATGGAGAATAGCATAAGTGGTGGCAAGTGACGGCGGACGACGATGGTGGAAGTGATGACGGTGGGTGGTGGGTAGGCTGGTTGTTGGCGGTGGGGTGGGTGGGTGGGTGACGGTGGGCGGGTGTGGGTGGTAGCGAGTGGGGTGGGGGGTGGTGGTGGTGACGGGTGGCAAAGGTGGGTAAGGTGGGAATGGCTGGATGGTGGGGTGGCAAGTAGGTAGCGGTGGTGATGGTGGGTGGTTGGGTTGGGTGACGGTGGGCGGTGGTGGGCCTGTGGCAGATGGGTGGTAGGTGGTGATGGTGGGTGGCATGGGTGGACGGTTGCGAGTGATGGATGGTAGCAAAGTGGGTGGTGGTGGTAGTGGTGCGCGGGCTGGTGGTGCGCAAGTGGGTGGGTGTGGCGAGTAGCTAAGTGGTGGTGGTGGTGGTGGTGTGGTGTGGGGGGTGGGTGACGGTGGCAGGCTGGTAGGTGGTCGCTGAGTGGGTGGTGGTGGTAGTAGTGGTGGTGGTGGCAGGTGGGTGGTGAGTGGTGGTGGCAAATAGGTGGCGGGTTGGTGGTGACGGGCTGGTGGATGGTAAGTGGCGGGTGGGTGGTGGCGGGTGAATGGCTGGTGGGTTGGTGGTGGTGGTGGCGAGGGTTTGGAACTGGTGGTGGCGAGTGGGTGGTGGTGAGCTGGTGGTGGTGAGTGGTGGGTGGTGAGTGGTGGTGGCAGGTGTCGGTGGGGGTGAGGGTGGTGGTGCGGAAGACGGTGGTGAGAAATTTGTGGCGGGTGGTGGTGACGGAAAGACGGTGGTGGAAATTGTGGCAGGTGGTGGCTAGTGTTGGGTGGTAAAAAAAAAAAAATTGAAAACTCAAAGTAGAAACATCATACCTAATATATTACACTAAATTATAATAGGAGGGGGCCCCTTTTTTAACTCTATTTTGAGGGGCCCTAGGCCATGGCCTCGTGGCCTATGCCCCACGGCCGGCCCTGCACCACCCACTCGCTATCACCCACCACCCGCCACCATCACCCACACACTCACCACCACCACCCACCCCCACCAGCTACCCACCACTCACCATCATCACTTTCCACCACCGTCTTCCGCCGCCACTTGCCACCACTTGCTATTTCTCATTCTTTTTATATTTTTAAAATTTTTTAAACATTTTGTCAATTACCAAACGCGTTTGCAGTTTATGTTTTTTTAAAAATAAAAAAAAATAAATAAAAATCAATTTATAAATTTTTTATAAATATAAACTGAAAACGTAAACGTTACCAAACACCCCCATGTAATGGAATAAAGGTTGCAGCAACTTGCGTTTTTGCCAATCCTTTATATTGCAAATTTTGCAGACAATTTGTTCCCTTAGATCGGTGGAGGAAAAACAGAATGCCATAGAAGTATATATTTTGTACGAAGTATGGACACTTCCGTGGAGGTGTGCCATATCATATCGGACATTGATACTCTGCGGATACTTAAAAAAAGCATGTTTAATATTTTTTTAACATGTCTTAATTAAAATTTTAAGTTCATAAAGATTAGACACTTAGCGGATATTTTTTAAACCCTTCGAACTACCAATGCAACTTTTGCACTATAAATATGTTTTTAGATGTATACATTTTTTGTATTTTAATATTTTTTAATTGTTTTATATTCTTTATAATACAAGTCTTACATGAATGAGATCTTGATATTTAAATTATAGGATATATGGATTCTTAATTTTAATTAGTGTCACGCTACTCCTTTCTTCTTCTTCCTTTTTGGCATTTACCTTTGATAGACTATTGATATCTTTGATATATTATAAAATTATAAATTTTTAACATGTCCGGTATCATCTCTTGCACTTTAAAAGTCGTGTCTTGTGTCTATAGCTATGTTAGTTGGCTTGTCACCTATCATCTGTTTATTTATGGCAATGGCAATCTTGTACACATTCTTAATTACAGAATATGTGTAGGAGAATGAATGAAAGATAAACAAGGTCATTCATCACGAGTGAAAAATCAGGGTTCACTTCCAGCATAAAATTTTATGAGAATGAAATTGCATGAAGGCTTTTCAAATGGTGTGCCTGTGTTTGGCAACCTCTTAAAAGTCAGTTTATTGGTTTATAAAGTCCATTTTGCTAAAAAAGCCTTTCGGTCATTTGGGCATATTCATTTCCTGCAAAGGAGTCAAGTTTACTAGTTTTTTCAGTGTTAGTTTTTAGCCAGTAAATTAGCTTTTCAGCTAACTCTCATAGGAAGCCAGCACTTGCAAACATTATTTGTAAGTGCCCTTTTTGCTGAATGTTGCCCTACTTAAGAACTTGATGATTATGTGTTCTGGGTTTTGTTTGGCTGGTTTTAGACTGACAAGACAATGTTTTCTTGCATGTTTTCAGCTTCAGGGCGAGGATGGATTCCCCCCGCCCGAAAATGTGAGAAACTTGAATAATAAGTGGTCCTGCAATTATGTCTTTGTTATAATGCTAGCCTGCTGTGTTTGCTGATGGCTTTGCAGTGTAGTTAAGAAAGAGCTGGCTCATTTTTGGTATCGTTCACCACATTTTTTGTTATTTTTTGTCATTTCATGAGGTGTTTGAGAAACCTATCATGTTAGTGTGTAAAAGATCATTTTCTTCGTGACAGCTCTACATGACAACTGTTTAATGACATGTTTTATGGTATCTAATCCTTTCTTAGTAGTCGTTTAGACGCTGTCTTCATTCTGTGTGATTGTATATATTTCTGCGAAGCCTAGTTGAACCACATTATTGTAAAGTTAATTTTTCCTGAGCAGATCGAATGGTGAAAAAAATGATTAGGGAATATCGTGATGATTTTGATTATCAAAGCATGAAGAAAATGACGAAACAGTGTTCCCAAATTGAGAACATCTTGTTCTCAATGCTACTGTAACATTCGTCTGCCAGCTAAAGTGAAGCGGATTGAAACCAATTGAAATACAAAAGTGATTTATGATTATTTATTTTTAACAAGAATCACACTCCCAAACTTTATAGGAATTTTATTTAGGCACAAAATATTAAAATTTTATTATTTTTCCATTGAGAATTTCTAATGAAATCAAACTTAAATAACTTTGACAGAGAAATTTTATTACTAATAATATCATTACTAGTTTAATTCTCATTCTCAAAAATTTTCTCATCTCCATGTATAGCAACTTCACAAGAAGGGTGTCTGCAAAAATCCTAACCGTAAATTTTTTTTATTTTTTATTTTGCAGGGGATGCTAGCAAGGATGAACATGAGCAAGGTTTCGTTGCATTACATTTTCTTTTTTGAAAAAAAAATTAAAATTCAAACATATCTATCTATCTACGTATTTCCACCCTAATGGCAATATTAGAAACCAAGACACAACAGACTACATCAACTTCATTAAAATGGATCAAGAACAGCTTCTATGCTAAGAAAAATACAATACATGTCACAAACATTACAATTGATAACAATTCTATGAGAAATTTAAACTGATCCCATATATTACACACAATAACAAGAAAATACAATCACAAGCCTATTAACAACCATAATACCACTAACACCAGAACGGAGCCAATTAGAGATTGTCGCTTGAAACAATCGAGAATTTAGTTAGCCATAGCATCGAATTGGATCGTTACAACCTTTATCAGAAGACTGCTTAAAACCAAATCGACCGCCCTTTTCAAGGTATTGCTGATGGTATTCCTCAGCTCTGTAAAACTTCTTTGCAGGCAGAATCTCAGTAACAATGTTCCTGTTCAATTGCTTCTGTTGTCTGTCCTTCGACTCCAATGCAGCCTTCTCTTGCTCCGGAGTGTAGAAGTATATTCCAGATCTATACTGCGTTCCAACATCATTCCCCTGCCCAAAAGATAATAAAGCTGTTAGGACAATTAAAGAGGACAACACGTTAGACCCACAGAACATTCCTTCCCATCCCCCAAGTAATTTCTTAGAACATAATAATTTAGAATAGATCATTCTAGGGGCGAAATAGGCTCAAAATAGGGTGCAGGTCCAAAGGCCCAATTCTTTCAGGCCCCGCAAGGGAGAGGCACACATGAGAGGTCGGAACGAAAAGACCAACTACGCTAATCATGTTATGTTAGCTAAGAAACACATCTAAGCCAATCAGATTGAATGAAATGACAAGTGCCTGAGCAGTGCTGTATGTGTCAGAAAGGCAGCATCGTAATAACGGCAGGGATGTCACTCCACCGCCGAATACACAGGGATCAAGTCGTATAAAAGGAGAGGGAGGGGGAAGATTCGGGTACACACATCAATCCCAACTTGAATATTGTTCCCCATTCCAGCATCAAATACTAAGTTGATCGTTGAAGTGCTCCCCCGATCAAAAACCAGTTCAAGAAGACTTTAATGGTCTTGTTTCTTTTGCAAGATCACCAAGGCTTGAAAGGTTATTTTGCTCTCCATCAAGTGTGAGGCAATTCCACCCTCCCAATCATATCATTGGTGTGAAGTTTCAACATATATAACAAATAATTTATTTTCATAAATTCTATGTTTAATAGCTATTTTTTATCTCATGCACAGCATAGCACAAGTTCGATGCCAGTTCTCCTAATAAATAATCAATATGCTTTGATAACAGATATTTAGGAAAAGAAAACATGGATGAAAAGAAAGATGAATCCATGCTTACTGCACAGATGAACATTATGAGAAGGCAATAATTGAAGTTTAAAAGATGTTGACTAAGATGTTGACATTGCAGACCACAAGGCTCCACACAATCATACTTACCGTTTCTAGGCATGCATTTCAATAGCACAAGAACAATTTCCAACAAAATATTTATATACTGTGAAAAGCTTCAAGGACAAGAAAGAATGCCTTATCTCGGGATTTGGCTATTATCCTCCATCCTATACCCTAAATGGGAGATAACTAATCCCCCAATAGAATTAGTTAATCACTCCCCTCCAAATTATCCTCCATCCGCATCCAAAGGTAAAAAATAATCCTCTCCCATAAAATCCTGTTCTTTATCCCACTTTAACCAAACATAGTACAACTATACTCTCTCATCCATTAGAGCATCACCAGCAGCCTCACCATATCACATTTCCAGCCAAAATGGCAAGCAAAACCAACAAAAATGGCCTCCAATAGTCTCGCTGGAGCGTCACCACTTTAACACTGAGCTACAGTTGCTAGCCAACTCAGGTGAGCTACTGTAGCTTAGGTTATCACTTTTTCTTTTATTTTTTTCTAAAATTTTAATTCCCAATGATTTCATTATTGAGTGAACTAAGATTTTCTTACACAATAATGGTAGGATGACCATCTGTTCTTACCACAATTTGTTTACCGCCTTATGTGATAATACTGTGTTTATTTAATAGATTCCACCACTCATGCATGCTATCAATACATTGTTGATACATAAGATGGTAAATAAAACATGATAAGAAATTTTGATCATCATAGTATTATTGTTTTTTAATGTTTAGATATTACAATTTTGCTTTTTGGGTGGGTAAATACTACAATTTTTCATACATTTATTTCTCTTTTATTTATTTATTTATTTTTTTGTGGGAGCAAAATATTGAGTGCCATGGAAATACCCACATGCCAATAAAATACCATAGATGGAATTAGGTGGATGATATTGCCGTGAGATATCACCATTATATCCAATCCTTACTTCTTTTAATTACCGATAGATCCTACTTTTGAGACTTATTATCCATTAAGTCCTATTGATAAATTTATCAGTCTCTTATTTTTATGAATAAATTTATAGTGATAAATTTACCAGTCTCTTTGTTTTTATGAATAAATTTATAGTGATAAATTTATCAGTTGGGGCCTGTAGGTAAATAAGCCTAATTAATAGGGCTGATTTGTAAGTGCCCCTTCTTTTAACGGGTTCATGTGAGAAAATGTGACCATTGAAAAAATATAACCATTGGAATTTTGTGTTTGTTATAAAAAAATTGACTACTGGAAAATATTAATGTTGAAAAAATATAACTGCTAAAAAAAATATAGTTATATTTGGAAAAAAAGAAGAAGAAAAAGAAGAAGAAAATATGAAAGAAAGAATGTTTTAAAGGAAGATAGCTAAAACAGAGAGCCTTGTTTAGGGTATGTACTGAAAAAGT
The DNA here is from genome assembly GCF_004153795.1 of Camellia sinensis. Lineage (NCBI taxonomy): Eukaryota > Viridiplantae > Streptophyta > Magnoliopsida > Ericales > Theaceae > Camellia > Camellia sinensis. The sequence goes on from NW_021033846.1 coordinate 105,874, forward strand.
TGTTAGGCTATTTTTGCTAATGTAGTTGTAGATAGATGCTCTTATCCCATGGTTTTATTTATTCTCCTCTTAACCACATGGTATACAATTCCCCCACACCCTTAAACAAATCAATAATCTGGCAAACAAACGAGGCTTCAGGGAACATAGAGGTATTTGATTTGTATGCTAAAGAGGTAGCTGCAGAATCGTTTTAGGCTGTGTTTTGATTCACAATTTGGAAAGGAAAAAGAAAAAGAAAAAAGTGTGTGAATATGTAGTTATATTTCATTCCCATTTCTCCTGCCTTTCCCATGCCCTTTCCCTTTCCAAATCCCTCCCCAAATTAGAGAATGAAATTGTTGGGAAACTGCTTCTATCAAAAGCAACATATCAGGCCAAGAGCTCAATCAAACACTGTGTCTTAAGGTGAGAAAAAAAAATAAAAAATAAATAAAAAAACCATCAAAAATAAAACCCAAAGATTAAAAATTGAAAGCCCTCAAAATTCAAGCATCTACCTATGAATTAAATGACTAATTATTATTCTAACAATTAGCAAAACCTGACAAAGCCCTTTTGTTTACAAGAAGAAGCTAAATACCAATTCAATTAGATATCAAATCAATCAAAACCCATCAAAATTAACCAAAACCCATTAAAATTAAACAACCAAAACGACAAAAATCAACAAACCCACCTGACGATTAACCGTGGTAGGGTCATGCCTGGACCAGAACACATCAAGCAAGGTCTCATAGCTACACTCCTTGGGATCATACTGAACCCTAACGACCTCCGAGTGGTTCGTAGTCCCGGAACACACGTCGTTGTAAGAGGGGTCGTGAATAAAGCCCTGACTGTACCCAACCTCAGTCTTGGTCACCGCAGTGACTCTCTGAAACGCCAATTCGACACCCCAGAAGCACCCAGCTCCGAATTGGGCGAACTCTTGTCCCGGCGCCGGAACATCGTCGTCGGAGGATTGGGGGATCGAGGAGGATGAGGGGTCTATGGAGGGTTCGGTGGGGGAGCGAGTACCGAATCCGAGCTTGGTTAACCAGCTCATTTTTGGGTGAGAGGAGAGAGAGAAGGGTTTGGAGAGGAAGAGTGAGGGTTTAGAGAGAGAAAGTGAGGAGAGAGAGGGAAAGCGGTGTTGGAGGTGGCAGTGGAAGTGGTGGTGATGCTGGTGGTGGTGGTGGTGGGGCGGAGGAGGAGAAGCATCGTGATTTGAGGGAGTTGACGTGTTCAATTTACTTATCTGGTAAGTGGAAAGAAGGACCCACCACAATGTTGTTGCCAAATTTTTATTTTATATTTATATTATCAAGCACATTATTCACATTTGAAATGAAAAATTATTTACATAGGCCCGTTTTATTATAAAAAATAAATGTTAGATTGTGAAAATGGTACAAAATGAAATAAAAAAGAAAAAGAAAATATTTTGTCTTGTATAAATTTGCTTAGGATAAAAATTTAGGGAAATTCATTTAGTGGATGATCGGACGGCTGTGGTTAAGCCTCACCAAAACGACGTCGTTTTGGTGAGGCTTAACCACAGCCGTCCGATCATCCACTTTAGGAGATCACTCTAGAGAGTTACTCTAGAGGATCCGCTCGCACAGAGAATGTTTCCACACCACTCTCGAGGAGTAAAGTATTTGGCTTTGAAAACTTTTGTTTTAGGGATGGGCTTCCTCGATTATATTGGTCCTGTTTGATAGGTTTTATTTTTAACTTATTTTAATTTTTAATTTAATTTAAATTATTTTAATGTATTTGGTTTACTGTAACAATATAATTTATAACTTTTTGTAAGTTAAAAATTAACTTATTCTTTAAGTGGGAGATGAGAAGCTTAATTTATAAGTCAAAAATCAGCTTATGTTCACAGTTATAAGGTATAAGCTGTTAAGTTATAAGTCATAATCACTTTCTCACAGCTCTACCAAACGGGGCCATTGTTGGACTTGTGAAACTTATCACGGGTTTCATTTTAATAATTTGAACCGTTCAATGTGTAAAGTTCATTGAGTAATTTATCCTTACAAAAAATTACTTTGATCGGATATTGATAACCCCTTGATCGGAATATATTTTTGTCAATGGTAAATATAATTTTCAAAATAATTTTTTAACAAAAATATGTTCTGATCAAGGGGTGATCAATATCCAATCAACGTAATTTTTTGTAAGGATAAAATACTTAATGATCTGTACACATTAAACGATTTACATTATCAAAACGAAACCTGTGGTAGATCTCACTAACCTAATAATATGATCCAATCTACTTTATGCACTGGGGAGAAACCAACTCTTTGTTTTATGCTATACTTATTGTTTTTCCTTTCTGTTGTTGCTTAGTTCAGACGATTTTACTTTGTACAAGATTGACATTAAGGGGTTGTTTGGGATGACCTAAATAAGTGTATTTTTTGTCTTTTTACGAAAATATATGTAAAAAAATAGAGAGATGATGTGATAGAAAAAAGATAAAAAAATAAAAAATGTGTACTTATTTAATATAGTCAAACTTGACATAATACTTTGTACAAGTGAATTTGGCATTTGAAACTTCCAAACAAGTTGAAAGTTTTTGCCTGGAAGGTGTTCGGTAATCTTTACTGTAATGATTAAAAGGAGAAAGACTGTTGGATTATAAAAATTAAAATAGTATAAATATATATATATATATATATATAAAGAAATAAATTCTTATTTTGTTATAAAAATAAAATAAAATCTGAAAAAAATAAAAAAAATAAAAACAGGATAGTAAACTAATCACTCACAATGTTATTTTCTTAAACAAAATTTGATCAAGTTCAGTGTTTAACACTGTTTTCTTAAGTCAAATTCGTTCCCTCCACAGTACTTTCAGATTATGAACGTCTATTTCTCAGGATAAAATGATCAATGACAATTTAGTAGCAGCACTACAAACTAAGGCCTCGTTTGGGAACATGATAATTTAGTAATTTTTTAGCTATTTAGCTAAAATATGAGCTAAAAAAACTAGTATGTTTCGTTTGACTTTTTGATTTTTTACGAAAAGATATGCAAAAAGTAGAGAGAAAATAGAATTTTTAACTTTTTAGTATGGGTTGTTGGCTTTTTGGCTAAATTGACATGTTGCCAAACGAGGCCTAAATGTCCAACGAACACACTTTTGTGTTTGTACTCTTTCTCACAGGAAATTTATGCAACCATATGCAGGAAATCAGAGCAGACAAGAAGAACGAAATTTTTTGATTGCAAAATCCAAATGAGGGACTGACTATTTGTAGGAGTAGAAGGTGGCTGTTCGAGTTTGAACTCAACAGATATGAATTTATTCGGATTTGAACTCAACAGGTGTGAACATGTTCGGGTTTGAACTGAACATCTATGAACCTGTTTGGATAGGTATGGAACTTGTACAGAAAAGACTGAAGAGGTGCAAAGGCCTAACCACCAAGATTTGAATTTTTCTAGCCGAAATTTGAATTCAAAACGGTTAGAATTTATTTTCCAAATAAAAAAAATAAATTCAAATATTTTTGGCCCAAAAAGAATTAGTATTGGACCGGACAAGCCCAACCTAACCTCACATTACGCACCCGCGCCCAAGCCCAACCCAGCTTGCTCGACCAACAGACCGAATGGGCAGCGGTGATGACGTGCGTGTGTACTTGATTTGGGTCCAATGGGTTTAGCCCATTTTGCTCATAACCTCACTCTTCCACAAAACTTGGGCACCCTTTGGAGTTCTCCTCAAGTTACAAACCCAAGGCTTATAAATCCACACAAAGTTTGCCCACCAAACCAATGTGGGACAAACCTTAACTCCAACCTTTATGGAAATTCCTCCAAAAACATCATTTTCATAGAGCTCATTTTGGTATCAATTTCTCATTCACCCCGATAATGGTTTTGAACAACCAAATATACTACGTGAATCACAACGTGACATAGAACGCGTTACCACCAATACCCGCTATAATTGGTACTTGGGACCTAGTAAAATCATAGTTCAAAGTTGATTAAAAAATTCTAATTTTGTATAGAATTTTCTCAACCATTCTAACAATCCCCCACATAAATGAAATTTGTTGACAATGGAAATGTAACAACATGCAGAATTTGTCGAGAGAGTATAAATCGAAAATATCTTGCATCATGATAGGTAATTTTCGGCCTTGAACCTTCCCTAGTGATAACCTATCGGACTTACTAGCTAACCAATGGACGCGATGCCTTGAATTATTCAGCCGTTAGTGTAAGCTAAGATAATAGATTTCACATAAAATATTTTCTGACACATCGTGGTTCTCACAGTTGTGTTCATTTTGGCCCTGAACGTTCCTGGTTATTCATGAGTGCTTTAGAGAATTTAGCTTTTTTATTCTCATAGAACTGGTCCCAATTCGACACTCATATAGGTGATTTTTATTGTGAGTATCTCTAATACTCATCTTGACTTTTTATTGCTAAGTCAAGATATAAATAATGATTAGAAGTAAAGCTTATCCTTAATCCCTTGCATATAACACATGTTGCAGATATCATTCTCATCATAGGAATGGATAGGGAATTTAATCCTTTAGTGATTTCTGATGAGCCACACATAACTTAGTTATCCCTTTGAACTTAGTTCTTGGGATCTCTAGTCATTTAAGTAGGGTTACCATTATGATGACTTTTAAGTAATAGGCTTTGATCCTATCTCCTTCGATGAATTATACACATGCTCTTTTGTCAAACATTTGGTTAACGAATCCGTAATATTCTCTTTAGATTTTATATAATCTATTGAGATTATTCCACTTGAGAGCAACTACCTTACGGTATTATGTCGACGACGAATATGTCGTGACGTACCATTATACATATGACTCTATGCCTGCCTATTGCAGATTGGATATCACAATGAATACAAATAGCTAGCATAGGTATTGGCCACATTGGAATGTCTTCTAAGAATGGCAAAGCCGTTCTGCTTCTTTTCTTGCTTTGTCTAAAGCGATGAACTTAGATTCCATTGTGGATCATGTGATGCATGTTTGTTTCGTGGATTTTCAAGAAACAGCAGCGCCTCACAGAGTAAAGACATATCCACTAGTGGATTTTGAATCTTTAGTATCCGATATCCAATTTGTATCACAATAGCCTTCGAGTACTGCTGGATAAGTTTAAGCCATGATCACGGGTAAATTTTAGATATCTAAGAACCTGAATGATTACTTTCTAACGGTCTTCTCCAGGATTACTAGTGTTCTTACTCAATTTACTGACAGCATAAGCTATATTAGGACGCGTGCAATTCATTAGGTACATTAGGCTTCCAATGATTTGGGAGTATTTTAACTGAGACACCGCATCACCTTTATTTTTTGATAAATAAGAACCGATGTCTACAGGTGTTCTTGCTACATTCATATCATCCTTGATATATTTACCAAGAATTTTCTCAATGAGATTGAGATAATGCATATCCATCAGATGTTTTAGTAATTTTCATTCATAATATTACATCTACGACTCCCATATCTTTCATATCAAATTTTTTGTTCAGCATTTGCTTGGTTGATTTGATCATGTTTTGACTATTTCGAATGATAAACATGTTATCTACATAAAGACAAACGATGACATAACCTTTGTCAGTGTTTTTAACATAGATGCACTTGTCACATTCGTTTATCTTAAACCCATTAGTAAGCATAGCGTGATCAAATATTTCATGCGGAGCTTGTTTTAATCCATAAAGAGATTTTACAAGCTGACAAACTTTCTTTTCTTGCTCTGGCACTACAACCCCTTTCGGATTGCTCCATATAGATCTCTTCATTTAGATCACCGTTTAAGAAAGCTGTCTTAACATCTATTTGATGTATCTCTAAATTATACAACGTTACTATAGAAATAAGCATGCGAATGGATGCTATTCTTGTTATAAGGGAATATGTATCAAAATAGTCCAGACCTCCCTTTGTCTGTAACTTTTTACCACAAGTCTTGCTTTATACTTGTCTATTGAACCATCTTCTTTCATTTTTCTCTTGAATATCCATTTATACCCAAAAGGTTTAGAACTGGGTAGAAGATCCACCAATTCCTAAGTATGATTTTACATAATGGATTCAATTTCATTATTAACTGCCACTTTCCACAAAGGTGTTTCAGGACCTGACATTGTTTCCTTAAAGCTTTGAAGCTCATTTTCTAACAGGGATGTCAGAAAATCCCAAAGGATTTTGATATTCTCGCTCTCTTACGTCGTCTTGGTTTATCATCAGTTAAAACCTGTTGATCGAAATCATTACTAGTCTCTTGCGTTTGATTGTGATTAGTCTCTTGACTTTGTATACAATCATAAGTTCTTTTCTGTGAACTTAATTCCTGTCCTTTCTTGTAAGGAAAAATATGTTCAAAGAAAACAATATTCTTATATAATAGTGTTCACATGTATATTAGGTATTTCTGATTTATAAATCAGAAACCGATATGTACTACTATTATGCGCATAACCATTACACACACAATCCACTGTTTTTGATCTTATTTTAGTCTTTTTCGAAACACGAACTTCTACCTTTGCCAAACACTCCCACACTTTTAAGTATTTGTAGGAAGGTGGTCGACCTTTCCACAATTCATAAGGAGTGCTGTTAGTTTTCGTGTGGGGTATTCTGTTAAGAACATAATTAGCAGACAATATTGCTTTCCCCCACAAGTTTTGTGGTAAGCTTGAACTTAGTAAAATGACATTCATAATTTATTTAAGGGTTATTTTATTCCTTTCATCAATTTCATTTTGCTGTGGAGTTTCCTTTTTTGGGTCCAAGAAAATGGTCCAGTTTTGGAAAATGAAATAATTTTCGAGAAAATGGTCAATCTCAGTAAAAATTTTCAAAAACTATTTTTGCAAACGGCCACTGCTCAACGAGCATGAAACTTGCTCTTGAGATACGCAACCTCAGATCGGAGGAAATGGAAAATTGCCCCTTGCTTGAAGGACGCTGCATGGCAACGAAAAGTTGCCCCCGGTTTGAATGGCGACTCATGGCAACGAAAAGTTGCCCTTTGTCTGGATAACGCCGCAGCATTTTGTAAACAGTCCTCATTAGTGATGATCACGACCGAACTCTCAGATACGGAGAAGATGAAGATGGTCAAAACCAATATATGGACACAGTCACTTTGAAAGTACGTGGTGCTGGACTTCAGGATGAAACTGCCTACGTATCCCAAACATGGGAATCAAGGATGATTAAAACCATTATATACACTCAGTCGCTATGAAAGCGTTGGGGGCTGGACTTCAGGATGAAGTTGCCTATGTATCCTAAACATGGGAATCAAGCCTTACGTAGTTCCGGGTGTGTCACAACCGAACTATCGAATTCAGAAAAGGCAAGGATGATCAAAACCATTACATGGACACACTTGATTTGGAAGTGTTTGTGGCTGGATTTCAGGATGAAGTTGCCTACGTATCCCAAACATGGGAATCAAGCCTTACGTAGTTCCGGTAAGGTATACTCGGGTATTAACCCTCACTTTTTTTATGCTCTAACTTTTGCCAAGGCCGCCCTTTGCGGGTTTTCAACCTTGCGAGCTTTGTTCTTATTTTCTTTTCCATTCTTTTTGTTTATTTTTTTTTCTTTTTTTTTTCATCTTTTCTTTGCATTTTTTTTCTCTTTTGTTCTTTTTGTTCTTTTTCTTGCTCTAACTTTTGCCTGGGTTGCCCTTCTGGGTTTTCGGCCCAGCGAGCCTTTCAAAGGGTAAAAGTGTAACAAGTCCATGCCAAATGGTTTTAGGGTTTCGAAGCCATCCGTATTTAGGAGGGCGGTTGTTGTATTGACTTGCAGAAGGATCCATCTTCGGCTCTTCGAGCACATCGGACATTTTTGCCCCTAGTCCGAAGGGTGCTTCTGTTCTAGCTTCGCAAGCTTCTTCTGATGAGGCCCGATCTTCTTGATCTGACTTTCTTGGCCTCTTGTTCGAGGGTTGCTTCAAATTTGGCCACGCAGGCTTCATGTTATAGTTGACCGTTGAACCTTCTGAACTAAGGCCCAAGGTTTGAAAGCAAGGGCTCAAGTCTCGAGGCTGAGAGCGATCCTAAGCTGCACAATCTCAAGAGCGATTCCACACAGGTCTTCGCAGGACCGCGCAAAACATTTTGTTTTTGAAAGTTTTTAAGAAAACGACAAATCGCTCACGCTGAAGATAGTGTGGAACCAATCTGGATCAAGCTAGGGTCCTTCTCAGTACTCACGTTAACAAACATGATTCCATTCATTAAGGGCTTTAGCATGCCTCTCTTTCTCTCAATTTGATCAAGTTTTTGCAAAGCCCGAGGAATTCCTTCCTCTTTGTTTTCATCACCGTAGTGTTCAAAAAGTTAAAAACTTAGGTCAATGCAATGAGTTTGGGGTGCAGAAGAGTGAGTGAGATGCTCCGGCGTTTCATTCAAATGCTCTGGCACAACTAGCTCAAAGTAGCGATAAGCACGAGAACATGATAGCCGCAGCTGTTTCATTCAAGATTTCCTGGTTGCAACTGGCTCCACAGCAGAGACAAACTCAAAAGAAAGAAAAAGGATAATTATAAAACAAAATGATGTTCGAGGCAACAACCCCGGAATCACCTGACATTCTATATAATGGGACTGACTCGACACAATCAAGACAGACCCTTAAGCAAAAAGACTGACTCAAGACAATGAGACAGACCCCAAAACAAAACAAAAAACTGACTCGACACCCAAGCCAGAAATTACAAAACTGCATTCGCAAATGCTCCCAACAGTGCGTGCCAAACGCCACATTTGAAATACACTGGGCGCCGCCCGCAGGTGGTCCAACCCTTGATCACATACTTGCAGCATCCTCAAAGTCCAACAATTCAGTGGTGACAGACTTTGCTGAGGTAGGTGGGAGGATGACCTCATTGTCGATCAAATCTTACACTTCGTGGCGAAGGCGGAAACAACCGTCAGTGCTGTGACCAGTTTGCTGGTGGTACACGCAGTACAAGGCAGCATCATGTGTGAGAGGAAGATTCTTCGGTAGAGGTCGAGGCTCGAGGGGTTCAAGATGCCCCTTTTTAGCCAGAATTTGAAATGCCCTGGACAAAGGCATGTAGAGGGCGTGAAAGACTCTGCGCCCTTGAGGCAGATACTTCGAAGTCTGAGGGTTCTTGCTAGGCGTACTAGCGAAAGGGTTGGCAGGCACTGCCTTGGCTTTCTGATCTTTTCCTAGTGCAAGGTTGGGAGCAGAAGGGACTGTTCTGGCATGACGGGGCCTATCTCGATTTTTTGCCTGGCTTGAACTACCCTCGGCTGGAGTGGGGAAAGCATCATCTACAGCTTTAGTCAGGACTGCAAATACTTGCTGCTTATTCATCCCCCCGGCTTTCAAAGCCTCAACTGGCCACAGCAGTTGCTCAACGAGATCAGCATCTGTTCCCACTTTGTTCTTACCTCTAGCCTCAGCCTGGTCGAGGGTTTGGGTTACTACATCAGAGCGAAACCCGGTTGTTGTTGACACGTCATTGCTGTAGCTGGAGGCAACCTCTGGTTGGCTGAGCTCAATCACAACCCACCCTAGTAGCGGGGGCTCCTGTGGTACAAAATTCCCGACATATGATGTGGCTGGTGGCAAAGCCGACATTCCATAGGCGAGATCAGCCACAGACCTCTGGAGGTCGCCGATCATTCCCATTAACTCAAGCGTGGTGGGCTCACGAGCCTGATACAACTGCGGGGTCTAGATCGAGTGTGCAGCAGGCGACCTGGGCAAATGCGGTACATCAACATTGGTCTCATCCTGCAAGATGATCCCTTGGTCTAACACGGCTGCCATAACCATAATTTCCTCTGAACTTTGGGTCATCATAAGTCCGCTGAACTGAACGGTGACTGACGGATCAGATATTTGTCTTGCCTCAGCGAAGGAGAACACCAAGTCTCTGAACCCAAATCTCTGAACCTTGAAAGGGAAAACAAGCAGTAGTTCAGCCCAGACGGAACAGACACAGACATGACTGAATAACTGTACTCTATTACTGATCACTGTTCTCCAAAATCGCTGCCCCAAAAAAAACTGAATATGATTCCCGCAGATATAACTGATTCCCACAAACACTGATTCTGATGCCCTCAGGCCTGACACTCAAACTTGCAAACTGATATGCGCATTCCCTGTAGAGATACACTCTAAAAGCACATAGCAAGTAAAAGATAGCCAAAACACCCCTATGTTGGGGTAGGGTTTCCCTGTCCTATTTTGTCAGGAGTTAGGGTTTCACTACGCATGCAGCGGTTTCAAACAACTTATCATCGGGTAAACAACCTGTCCTAGTTTGGAATGGTCACTATGGATTCCAAATATCCACTAGGTCGAATGGTCAAATAGGGTGCCCCGGTAAAACCGGGGTTTGCGTTCCTATACTGGCAGAGCCCGCAACCAATCAGCCTTATGGCACACTTCTCAAAGCGAGCCTCCGGCAAACCGCTCAGGAATAGCAGATGGCCAACACGGTGTCCTAGGCGCACCAATGCACATGCAATGCAAAGAAACACATAAGTGTAGTCAAAACAAGATATCATGAGTTCGAGTCAAGTTCTCAAACTCTCCAGCAGAGTCGCCAGAAACTGTAGACGTCCCCGAACACCGTGGGAGAATGGGTCCCATTCTATTCGTTTTGGGCTCACTATAGTTCGGACTCTCAAATCGTCACGGTTCTTAATCTGAGCCAAAGAGTCCAAATCTGGCAAATCGTTTTGGAAAACAGATTTTTAGGAAAGAAGTGCCAAACATGGACTGCTTTGCCAGATACAGAGTCGCCACCTAAATATTTTTTATAGGGGAATTTAGGAAACCCTGACTCATTTGCCTAAGGCCACGTGTCCGTCATCACCAAAGTTGCCTCGGCTCGGGAACTTGGGTACGATTGGGGAAGGTCAGCTATGAGCACTCCCTCTCGCCCGATCCGAAGATCGGCCTCTACTAACCATGATATCTTGTTTTGAAAACATTATGCATTCTTAAACCGGTTATTAGCCTAGAATTACTATGTGATGCGTACAGCAAAACAAGTATAGACTAAATTGCCTAAGTCGGAACAAAGCATCGCATTTCTGTTTGTTTGAAAAATGGTTTGAATTTTGCTATTCGCGAGTAGGCTAAAATACGGATTTCGATGAATTATCCCAATTCAAACAATCCAACATTTACCCACAGGCATTCATGCAGTTATATCACATAAGCATATAGCTACATGGTAAGCATGCTATCACGTTAACATTCACACTCATGCAAGATGCTAAAGTATAAATACTTACATTGTACTCCGTGTCAAAACAGTGAACTAGTTAGTAATCATATGCATGATCCTAATTCATGTTAAGGTGGCTAATGTATCTCATACAAAATGTCACTAGAATAGGCTCGGCTAATCCGAGGATGGCATGTGGAATGCGCAAATAACAGATATTCAAGTTAGATTTGAAATATATTATGCAGTTAGCATGATGCACCGAGCCCGGTGCATGCAATACTGATGAATGATGCACGCATGCATAACATAAGGATGCTAAATTAAATATGCCCTAATACTAACCATCAAAAGCAGGTAAGTAAAAGGGAGAAAGAAGTGGGAGTTGGAAGACATGCACACACGCACCCACACTTATTACAAATTTGCCCTCGCTCGGAGGGACCGAAAGAATAATACAATTTAACTAACCATCAAGCTAACTAAATATTACAGACAATTAACTAGTTAAGCAAATTAACTAAACTAATTAAGCAGTAAAAGCAGCCTCGGGAAGAGGGCCCAATGTATGCGCGCTTGGTTCTGCTCGGAAACCCACCACTATACACAAGTTTGCCTCTGTTTCCCCTGCTCTGCTCCTCTGAAAATTGCACAAATCCCAAGGTACGCTCCATGGACACTGTGGATCACCACCGACCAAGTGGAAACCCCACCGACCATGTCCGGATGGTCATCGACCATTTGTTGAGCTCTCGGCCGTCAATAATTGGTCGGTCGGCAGTATAGATGGCCGGCCGGCCAAAGCTTCCTGCAGAAACCTATTTTGATAGCAGCAAAGGGCAAAACATGGCATGGCAATGCATTTCAAGCAATGTTTGCACCAACCACACTCCTTATCATATTTATGACTCAAAGGAGGATGATCCTCGATTCTCAGACCATCAATCGCGCATTGCAATGCGTGATGGCCTAAGGAACCAAGTTGTGCATTTTTAATGTAGAATGAAATGCACATAAACAAACAATGTGCTCAACCTCTATCATACTCAATTCAAGAGGCAAAGCATGCGTGCCAATGCAATGCAACCTAGGCACGTGAGCTAGTATGCAACATGAGCATGCAAATGAACATGCAAGGATGCAACTAATCAAGCATGCAAAGTGTAATGTCAACGAGCATGGAACAAGGCCAAATATGCAACAACACATAAGGCAAGCATGCAACATATGCAAAGGAGGGACTTACACTAATTTGGACAGCTCTCTATTAGGCCCAAAACAGTGGCCAAATGCTATGGAAATGAGAGGCAAAACACACACAAGCATGCACATGTTAAGGCCTAAACACTTAAGCATCAAGAAGTATCTTTTGAGCACACTTAAAAAGGAATAACCATGGACATATGGCATACATAATAAGCTTTGAGAACATGTAGGAAATGATGCCAAATCAACCTACCAATGCAAGCTAGGCATGCAACCAAGACCAAGGACCTAAAACATGATCATATGACACATGAAGCAAATGACCAAAATGAACCAAAACAGTCCTAAATCATGCAAAAGTAAGCCCTAAGAACCACTTAGATGGCATCTAAATGACCTAATCCTAGAGGCATACACAATAGCACAAACATGAAGTATGAAACACCAACCTCTTAACACATTAAAGGGGCATCAAATGAAAGCATTCAAGCATACCATGAGGACTGAAATGACATGGAAAATGGTTCCAAACCACTGAAACAAAGCAAGTAAAGCATGCTCCCCACTCACACACCTAAGGCTAACAAGCCAAAATGCAAGGTGGCTATACTAAGCATGTCATGGTCGACCAAAATAACCAAAAACAGAACTTAAGCAAGCTAAAACAAGCCCAAAAGCTTCACAAAGCTAGGCCAAAACAAGTAAGCATAATCTGCTGAATGCTAGGCACAAGTTAAGGCAAATCATGGCATTACAAGACATGTATGCAAGGCAAGCATGGTGTGTCTAAACCAAGTAAAAATAGTGCTATATTATGACAAAATAAGCACAAATAACAACTAAGACATGGCCAAAATGCACTTAAAAATGGTGCTCGCACATGAGGCTAAAATGGCCCTTTTCAAGGACAACAAGGAGAGGGGGTGGCCCTCTCCTTCTTAGGATCTTAAACCACCATCCTCACTACTGAAATCCCTCAAGATTTCAGTGGTGAGGAGGTCCAAACAAGGTGGTCCCGGAGCTCACCAAAATGGCACAAAATGGGGGCCAAACAAGCCCTAAGAGGGGTCAAACAACCCCAAAGCTCAAAGCAACCTTAAACAACTATTTTAGGCAGGTAAAAACAAGACTTTTATATGTTATACACAAAGCCTAAAAATAGGTGCAAGATTGGTAAAAAAGCTATGCAAAAATGGGGAATAAAGGGGGAAAGTTGTTATCCTTATAGACCTTCTTCAAAAATGGAAGACCAACAGCCTCCTTAGGTTCAAACCAACTCCAAAACTCTGAAAATGACTCCTTAGAACCTCAGTATCCAAGGTAAGGTGTAACACTAGGTGTTTGAATACAAAACTAAGAACAAACACGCACTAAGGCAAAGAGAGGGAGATATAGAGATAGGATAGATATACTATGACCTAACCCTAGTTCAGAGCTCTCTCTAGAAAAAAATGTTGTAACCCTAATGGAGGGAGAAGAGGCTCCCTCTTATAGAGCTCACTCTTGCAAAGCTTCTCAAGTAAGCTAGTCAAGAGGGAGATCCCTCCATACACGTGTATGAAGGGGAGCAAAGTGTATGCCAGCTAGCACAACTGGCATAAAAATATCTGCAAAAGCAGATGTACAGTGGTCGGCCAGTCAAAAATGCTATTTGACCAAAACAGATGGCCGGTTGACCTTCCATGCCTAAAACAACATTTGGTTTGGCACTTCTCTCCATTAGTGGACTTAAAGCTCATTATTGGACTTAAAGCTCATTATTGGACTTAATTGACTAAGGAATGGAAGGTAATTAAAATGGGGTAACAAAATTGGGATAAAATGGACCAAGATAATAAAATAATTTGGTGTTCAATCGGACGTTACTTGAACACATAGAGACTTGGGTCATTTCATACTTGTTAGTGATGAAATAGTTCAAGTTTTCAAGGTCAACCACTTCCCTTGACCAATCCATGATGGGGAGGAGGTTTTGTCGGTCTTTTCTTACCATTTATTGAAATTGTATCTCTCGGTTCATAAGTCATCACGCAATGAAATTGCGTCGATTGATGGCTTGTGAATCAAGCCTACCCCTTTTTTGACCTGTTTGCTGATAAGGAGAGGCAGGGTGGGCAAACATCCTCTAAGAATACTCTGTTTGTGCTTTGTTTGTTCTCTGTTGCTGTAGGAAAGAACCAACATTAGTGGTCGGCATGCCACTTTTATTGGGCTGCCGACCAATTCTTCTGGCCTGCCAACCACTTCTTCCAACCAGGCAGCGTCCCTTTTCTAGCAGAGCAGAGTAGAGGCTGAGGTAGAAAAACAGTGCAATTTTTGAACTGTGCAACAGAGGCATTCCGGTAACAAAATGAGAGCTTTTTCGAGTGAAAATCTACATCCATGCATGAACCATCCCTCAATTCTCGGGATTCGTTGAAATAATGTTGAACTTAAAGTAGCAGACTTGTAACAAATTAGTTAATTTAGTTAGAATAGCTAGTTAATTTGCGGTGTTGTAATAATTAGCTAGTATAGTTAATTTACTTCATTTAGGTTGTAATAGATTAGTTAAGTAGCTTAGCTAGTCCATTCATTCGGACCCTCTTGTGCGAGGGCCATTATGTAATAATGTGTATGTCTTCTAACCCTACGTCTTTTTCCCTTTTATTTACTCAGCTTATGATGTGTAGCTTAGAACATCATGTTTCTTTTAGCATTTCCCATGTTTGCATCCATTTGTCTTGCATGAATCGAGGCTCGGTTCATCATTCTAACAAGTATTGTAGTTTACATACTTCGTTGAATACGTGTTTAAACCACATGTTTTCAAATTGATCCGTTATGTACTTAGCACAGAATCAGACTAACTATGTGAACTTTACATCTTTATATGCATTGCTATGTGTTATGTTTCAAGTTAAGCATCGTTTTATTTATGTATTACTATTCACTGAGCCCAGCTCACTCTCTGTTATGTCTGTTTCTGTAGGTCACCAATCAGGTGGTCAGTCCTAGCCATGACGCCGCTTTTTTTGTCAACCTTCGTGTGTCTAGGCACTATACACATCCATTGATTTTGTTAAACTGATAAGATGTTGGCTTGCTTTTTGAATGTCTATCTAAGATTGATGTATATAGCTTTCATGTTTTTGTATATGCCCAATGATAGGGCTGGGTCTGTATATATGTATGTATATAACCAATGCTCAGGTGTATGTTTTAGATTTTATTTGTCTGTTAAAAGTTTGTGATCCTGGCATGATAGTAGTAGCTCGATGGAGTTTGTTTCCATTGTCAAATTTTGATATTTAGTGCTTCCGTTCAGGCCCCATATATATTTATATAAAACAGGTTAAGTGTCCGTTTCTGAAGTGGTCATGCCCAAACTTCTAGGGGCGGATTTGGGGCATGACATGGGCAGCCCTCAACTAGGCCCAAAACAGTGGCCAATGCTAAGGAAATGGGGCCAAATGTACATACAAGCATGCATGCAAACATGGTCCATCACTTAGGCATCAAAGAGCAACTTCTAAGTACACTTAAAAGAGGCTAAACATGGGCATATGGCAAGCAATATAAGCTCTGAAAATCACATGAGGATGGTGCCAAACCAACCTAAACCAAGCAATCAAAGCATGCTAACAAGCCCAAAGCTTGAGGCCAACCAAAGGGCTCAAACCATGGCCATGCCAACCAAGCCTCAAAGGGCCAAGGGGACTCCAAACAGGCCCAATGCAGGTCTAAACAAGACCAAAGGCACACCTAGATGGTGTCTAAATGGTTTAAACATGCAAGCATACAAAAGAGGCCAACACATGGAGCATAAGATGACAACCTTATAAAGCATCAAAGGGACATCAAATGCAAGCATACAAGCATGCCATGAGGACTGAAATGATACTATAAGTGGTTCTAAGCCACTGAAATGATGCAAGAATAGCATATTAGAGGGTCCGATACTTAAGGCCTACAAGAGGGATTACACGGTAGCTACACAAAGTGAAGCATGGATGACCCAAATGACCAAAAACAGACCTCAAGCACACTAAAACAAGCATAAAAGCTTCACAAAGCTAGGCCAAAATCATGCTAGAACAAGGGTTAAAACCTAAAGCATGTTAAGGAAAAAAATATGGCATTACAAGACATGTATGCAAGGCAAGCATGGTGTGTCTAAACCAAGTAAAAACAGAGGTAAAGCATGGTAAAATACTACCAAATACCTACTGAAACATGGCCAACATGAGTTCAAAAATGGTGCTCACACATGAGGCTTAAATGGCATATTTTGAAGACAACAAGGAGAGGGGGTGGCCCTCTCCTTCTTAGGACCTTAAACCACCATCCTCACCACTAAATCCCTTAAGATTTCAGTGGTGAGGAGGCCCAAACAAGGTGGTCTCAGAGCTCACCAAAATAGCACAAAAATGGGGCCAAACAAGCCCTAAGAGGGGTCGAACAACCCCAAACAACAAAAAACCCTTAAACAACTATTTTAAGCAAGTAAAAACAAGACTTTTATTAGTTAAATGCAAAGTCTACAAACAGTTGCAAGATAGGCAAAAAAGCTATGCAAAAATGAGGAATAAAGGGCAAGAACACTCACCCTTGAAGAACACTTCCAAGATCACAAGGTCAGTCCTCTTCTTGGATCAAAACCAGCTCAAAAAGTCCAAGATCGACCCTCTAGAGCCTCAGCAATTAAGGGAAGGTGTAATGGTAGGTGTTTATGTGCAAAACTATGAACAAACACACACTTATACACAATGAAAGGAAAGTATAGAGATAGAATAGACACACTTCTAACCCTAAAAAGAACCAGACCTCTGCAGCTTCTTTCTCTAACCCTAAAAGAGGGAGGATAGGCCTCTTTTTTATAGAAGCTCACTCTTGCAAAGCTTCTCAAGTAGGCTAGTCAAGAGGGAAATCCCTCTATACACGTGTATGGAGGGGAGCAAAGTGGGTGCCAGCTATCACAGCTGGCACAAAATATCTGCCAAAAGCAGATGCACAGTGGTTGGCCAGCCAAAAATGTAATTTGACCAAAATATATGGCCAGTCGACCATCTAGAGTGCCGGTCGGCCAAACATTTGGCCGATAGCAACAAAACACAGCCGGTGGCCTCAATCCATGGCCGGTGGAGTGTGGGGATGGCCAACAAGCCATTCCCTACCCTCCAAAGCAAAAACACAAGTGTTTGGTGCAAAACCAAACACAAAACAGTTGAGTTGAGAGATCATGAGGCAGGACGCGTAGCCGAGACCTCCGAGAACTCAAGACGAACACAAACATGGATGATCACCGACTGTTCAAACTGTGACGTCCAAGTCTTGAGGATGGTCAAAAATGAGGTGTCTACAGTTGCCCCTCTTTGACAGAACTCGAAAGTCATAACAATGACGGGAGTGAATGTCAAAGCCCAGAGACGACCCATTTTTGACAAGGCTGAAGACTTAGACAAAGCATGCAAGACAATAAAGGTATGCGCCCGAAGACAGGGGCAAAATGCAACTGATAATGCAAGAAGCCGAGCATAACTTATGATCATACAAAAAAAGCTGTAACGAAGCACATACAATGCAACGGTTTTAAGTTAGCACAAACCAAACTACACTACAATGCAGAGAGGGTGCAAGAGAATTATGTAATCCTCGATATGTCTCACTCGGAGGTTACAATACCTGTGTGGCTCATCTGGTTGCACCAGCTTCAAATGAACCGTACATACAATATCGTGCCTGGAAGAGAAAGAAAACTCAATAGGTGCAATATCGTTAGCAACATGCATAACAATGCAATCAAAAGCTACACGACAACGCGAATGTAGGATTTAAGGTCTCCTTAAACCAAAGGGTGCACAAACAGTGCGATGATATGCAATTGAATCTAATGTAATGCAAATGATATGCAAAATCACAAAACAAATGTAAAAACAATGCAAATAATATGCAAAACATACAAAACTATGTATAAACAATGCAAACGATATGCAACGCAATTGAATCATGATCCAATCATGAGCGGTTCGAAGCCACACCTATGTCAAATAATCTTGCCTAGGAAAGGCATGTACACATGCAAACCCCGTCTACCATAGAAAAGGTGCCGCAACCCTCAAACCATAATACCAGCAGTGGAATAGGCGCATACACATGCAAAACTATGAGTGATGTAGACGGACACAGGAACAAGTAATTGGGTGGAATGACATAAGTAAGGCATGCTCTGCTCAGAAAAGATTACGGTCCTAATGCTGGATGCAATCGAACTACACTACAATGCAGTATATACAGTGGGTATGGCGCGCGACCGAAACATATCTTGCCTAGGAAAGGCATGTACATATGCAAACCGCGTCTAACACAGAAACGGTGCCGCAACCCTCAAACCACAATACCAGCAGTGGAACAGGCATGTACACAAAACTCTCAGATCCGTGCTTCGACGGGAAAAGTATAAGCACATACCAGACCAAGCTTAACATGGAAAGGCGCAAGCCATAGCTGGATGTGATGCGGCAAATGCATGCAAGCTACAATGCAGCTGTAGACGTCCCCCGAATGCCCCGGGAGGGTTAGCTCCCGTTCTGTTCATTTGGGGTCACTACAGCTCGGACTCTTTAAAATGTCACGGTTCCTAATCTGAACCAAAGAGTCCAAATCCGGCAAATTGTTTTGAGAAACTGATTTTTGAAAAAAGTAATTTATCTCGTTTGTACTTTCATGCACATAACTTTGCATTCTCGTGGCATACTTGCCTTGTCAGTGTATATTTCTTGATATTGGCATACCTCCGTGTTTGAGCATGCGTTGTCACGCATTGTTCCATTCTGCATTGGCGATGCATACACTCACCGGCACTGCGTGTGGTCGAAACTTTCGAAATCACATTAAATACATGTTGTTAGCATATTGTGCTCGCTGAGTTTTCTCTCTTTGCAGGCACGATTTGTATGTACGGTCAATTGAGGCTGTGCGCACAGACGAATCGCGCAGGTATCGTATCTTCTCCGTGTGAGACATGGGCGGGGATGAATAATCCCCGCATTCTTAACTGCATGAAATGTAGTTTTCTTTTGCATTCTTGCTTAAAACTGTTGCATCTATTTGCGAATACTTGCTTCATTACAGCTTGCTGCATTTGCATGATCATTGGGTTACCTTCGGCTTCTTGCATATCATTTGCATCTGCCCCGTGCCTGCGGGCATGCCTGCGGCAAACATCTCTGTTTATCCTGTCTGTTTGTCTAAGTCTTCGGCCTTGTCAAAAATGGGTCGTCTCTGGGGCTTTGACATTCACTCCCGTCACTTATGACTTCCGAGTTCTGTCAAAGAGGGGCAACTGTAAGACACCCCATTTTTGACCGACCTTGAGACTCAGACTCACCGATTGAGCGCTTGGTGATGTTGCATAATGTGCTCGTTCAGAAGTTTCAGGGTCACGGCCGTGAGCCCCTGCTCTCGGACTTCCGAACCTTCTTTTGTGCCTTGCCTCGGTTTGCGAACCAGGCTCGGTTTTCTCTGTTTCTTTTCCTGAGGGGAGGGAGAGGTCCCGTAGACCCATCTCTCAATGTCCGTAGGCTACGTTTGGTGGCCGCTAGGCCATTTTGCCCATTTCGGAGTCCGGTTCCCGGTTTTGGAGCCATCAGGCCGTGTGCCTCGGTTCGGGACTGCTTAACCATCTCCTTATGCTCTGATTTTTGGCATACTTCTTATTTTATCCCTTTTGGGGGACACTGGGGCCTGAGAAAACCCACTTCGTGGTCGAATACCACTTACGGCGCTTAACAGCCCATTTTCGGGACCCGAACTGCGTGTTTGGTCCCCGAGCATTCGTTTTGCAACGGTTTTCGTTCATTTTTGGCAGGTACCTCTGTTTTATCACCAGGGAGGTCACTGAAGGGTGGGAGGCCAGCAATTGTTGAGCAGAACCAGTTATCTCTCCTCCGGAGCCTCCGGCGCCCGTTTTCCAACTCCTGGGCTAATGTTGAACACCTAGGGTTAGTGTTGCAAACTTCAACACATATCTGTGATCTACACACCTGAGAGGCCCCTAAAAGTTGGTGGCCGGCCATTAAGGTTACCTGACCCTTTTGACCCCCTTTCTTCCGGGCTAATGTTGAACCTTGGCCCACATTTTGAACTTTCAACCACATATCTGTGATCTAACCACCTGAGAGGCCCCTAAAAGTTCATGGCCGGCCAGTAATTCAACTTGACCCTTTTGAACCCCTCTTTCCGAGCTAAAGTTGAACCCCTTGGACCCACTTTCTCGGACTTTTAACCACATGGTTGTGTTGTACACACATAGGAGTACCTCCCCAGTTGCTGGCCGGCCAGAAAATATGATTGAACCTTTTGACCCCTAGCCGGCCGGCTAGGTGGTGTGGCCGGCCGGCCACCTCCAGCAAAAGTGATAGGCCGGCCGTGTTCCTTGCACTGTGCACTTTACAGCTGTGGGGCAATATCCCCCAGACAAGATATTTATCCGGGGGATATTTTGTGGGGATTTTTGCTCCTCTTTTCCCCCACCTTTACACCCCTTTTGAACCCTTATAACCAGCTGGTGGCCTCACTTACAAGGGTTGGAAAAACTCTTCTTCAAGCTCCCATATAGAACTCCATCTCCATAGCTCTCATTTCTTCAAAAAAACCCTAAGTCCCTAACCATCATTCCTTCTACACACCAAGCTCTACCACCACCATCTCATTTCCAGCAACAAGGAAGGTTTCTCAAAGGTCAAAGAAGCTGCAAATCCATCCAAGAAAGCAAAAAAAGCTTGAGTCTTCAAGGGTAAGTAATACTTTTACCCTTTTGACCCTTTTTCTTGATCTATTTCTAAGCCCCACTTGCTTTTTGTTTCAAGCTTCCGGACCTAACTGAAAAGGGCCCTCTTTTGAGCTCATCTTCACTTTTCATTAAGGCTCAACCCTGTTTGAGCCCTCCATAATACACTTGCTTCATTGATCCTCTTATATGTCATGATTTTGCATGCTATTTTTGGCCCATGACCAATTTATTTTCGAGCTGTTTGTAAACTGATATAAGGCTTATTTTGAGCCCCTCTTCAACATTGGAGAAGGGCTCAACATTGTTTGGTGCTTCCATGTGTCACTTGTAGTTATATCCCTTATTTGGCCCCATTTTTTGCATAAATGGGCAGCCCTCTTTGCTTCTGTTTTTGGACCTTGGGTCCGAACTGAAAGTGACCTATTTTGGCCTATACTTCATGTTTCATTAACATTTTTTTTCTGTTTGGTGATTATTTTGTATACTTCATGTTATAGCACCTTTTGAGCCTTGTTTTGCATCACATTTTTAGCATATTTGTATACTGATTTTGAGGCTGCCAATATACTGTAAATGTTCATATTTTTGGTCCATATTCAGTGTTGTAGAAGGAAATTTTTCAGTTTGGGTTTTTCTTATGCCACTTGCTTCATTACCCTCTTTGGCCCCTATTCTTGCATGCCATTTTTACCAATACCTATGCTTGTTGTTTGCCATGTTATAACTGTGAAAGTGCATCTTTTGGGACTGTCTAGCTTTCTGTCTTGCATTGCATGTCCATATTGTGCATGTTTGGCATAGCTATAGGCCATTTTTGGGTGCCTAATGTTGAATTTCGGGACATTTCCTTGCATTTCATGTCATTTCGCTTCATTCGGAACTGTTTCCCCCATATTTTAGTGCTGAAATTTCCATTAGTATGCTGCATATCATTTTTTCCACATTTCATCAACATTTTATCATCGCCTCGGTTTGCGTGCCCGTGTGCACGCATTTCGAGGCACTTCATTTTTATCCCGACGGCATCCTATTGTGAGTGTGGCTGAGGCTCACTCATATTGGTATAAGCCCATTTGTCATTTCCATGTCATTTCATCACATTCCGCCATCGCCTCGGTTTGCGTGCCCGTGTGCACGCATTTCGAGGCACTTCAATTTTATCCGCCGGCATCCTATGTGAGTGTGGCTGAGGCTCACTCATGTTGGAATAAGCCCATTTGTCTATTTCCATGTCATTTCATCGCATTCCGCCATCGCCTCGGTTTGCGTGCCCGTGTGCACGCATTCCGAGGCACTTCATTTTCATCAACCGGCATCCCATGTGAGTGTGGCTGAGGCTCACTCATGTTGGTATAAGCCCATTTGTCATTTCCATATCATTTCATCATATTTATCATCGCCTCGGTTTGCGTGCCCGCGTGTACGCATTTCGAGACACATATCATCGCCTCGGTTTGCGTGCCCGCATGCACGCATTCGAGACACATATCATCGCCTCGGTTTGCATGCCCGCGTGCACGCATTTCGAGACACATATCATCGCCTCGGTTTGCGAGCCCATGGGCACGCATTTCGAGGCACTTCATTTTCATCAACCAGCTTCTTATGTGAGTGTGGCTGAGGCTCTCTCATGTTAGTATAAGTCCATGTTACTTTTTCCATGCCATTTTAGCTATATTGCATTGCGTATACTATCGCCTCGGTTTGCGTGCCCGTGTGCACGCACTTCGAGGCATCTCATTTTTATTGTTTCTACCATCGCCTCGGTTTGCGTGCCCGCGTGCACGCATTTCGAGGCACCTCATTTTCATAGCATTCTGTCATCTCTCGGTTGGCGTGCCCGTGTGCACGCATTTCGAGACATCTCATCTTCATACCATTGTGTATGTTAGGATTGCATCTTAGTTGCATTTCATACATATCATGCATATTGCATTGTGTCCGGAATAGGAGTTAGCCGGGCACGGGAAACGAGGTACATTTCGTACTCCGAGTGACGGAATGTGTCTCAATTCCCCAGTCGGCCGACACTCCGGATTATCCATGATGGAGTTAGGTTTTAGCTGTAGTTTCATGTGCATTCATCCTATATTGAGTTGTGCATTTCGACTCCTCGGCCATCATGCCTCGGTATGCGTAATTGGTGGCACGAGGATCGGAGACATGCATATATTTGTGCAAATACATTGCTATGCCCCTTTCCTGCTCTCTGTTGCAGCAAAATCAGGAATCAGCTACTTTTTGGGACTTGGCACGCATTTCAAGAACAAGCGTAAACAGAGGCTAATTGGGGCATTCCGGTGGATTTCGCGCAAGACAACCCAGACATGCATCATCCATCAGAAGCAAGGCAATCCCTGGCTTGCATGCCAGTTTTATCTGCTTTCTTAGTTAATTCATTAATTAATTAGGATTCTGTAATATTTTGGACTGTAATATTCTTTTAATTCGGGACTGTAATATTGGGACTGTATATCTATTTGGACCCTCCGAGTGAGGGCACAACTGTAATAAGTGTGGGTGAGTGTGATGTATGTCTTCCAGCCCCACGTCTTTCTTCCCTTTTATTTACCAGCTTATGAGGTTAGATTAGGGCATATTTAAATTAGCATACAGTATGACAGCGTGTTTGCATTCATTCATCTGTATTGCATGCACCGGGCTCGGCGCATCATACTAACTGCATTGTATTTTCAATTTCAAAGTTGAAACATGTTAGCTGTAGCATTCCATATGCCATCTTAGAATAGCCGAGCCTGCTATAGTTGCATTTTGCATGTGTTGCATTAGGCATTTCTGTATAGTTAGATTCATGCATGATTTCTAATAAGTTTCTGTTTTGGCTTGGAGTACTCGGTAAGCTTTATGCTTTAGCATCCTTGCATGTGTGTGAGTGAATACCATGATTAGCATGCTTACCAGAGGCTATGTGCTTATCTGATATAACTGCCTGAATGCCTGTGGGTGAAGGCTGGTTACTTAAGTTGGAATAAATCATCAAGTTTTAAAGCCTACCTGCGGGTAGCAAACCATTTTCAAAAACAATCATGAAATGTTTTGTTCCAATTTGGGCGACCCGGTCTATACTTATATGCTGTGAGCATCACATAGTAACCTAGGCTAATAACCGGAATAAGAACTCACAATGTTTTCAAAAATTGATACATGGTTAGTAAGAGGCCGGTCTATGACCGGGCGAGCGGGGTGCTCACGAAGTGACCTTCCCAATCGTACCCAAGTTCCCGAGCCGAGGCAACTTTGGTGATGACGGACACGTGGCCTTTTGGCACCGAGTCAGGGTTTCCTAAATTTCCCAAAATAATATTTAGGTGGCGACTCTGTATCTGGCAAAGCAGTC